>JAJOOH010001720.1:0-97196 GCA_029582605.1 Solanum gracilifrons | reverse complement strand
GTGAGTCCTCAATGATTCGAGGGCTATGTTATGTTTCCTACTCCTATGTTTTGAGACTTTAGCTTGCAAATGTATTTTGACTATGAGGGGAGCCGGTAGTATGTCATGGCCCCGTCCTATCTATGTATGTAGAGGTGTGCGTTTGACAAGTATTTTGTAAATGAGCTTGACTCTTGTTCTATGATGTCAATTTGAAATGGTTTGCCCTTAGTCCCTATTTCCCGTTAATTAATGTTGAATGTACTTCCGCGACCGATGAAGTGTGATGACAAGTTTGAGAGGCTTGTTTGGGGTTCTCTCGGGTTCCTCATTCGCCATATGACGTCTAGGCCCTAGGCTTGGGTCGTGACAAAATGATTAAGATCTTGTTTCGGTTTCTAAAAGTCTAAATCGTCTAGAGTTAGGTGGTTTAGTTGGCGGTGTTGTATCCGCTTAGAAAAATCTATATTGATCGGTGAGGGTTAGTATAGTGGGCAGTGTTGTATCTGCTCTGGCTCAGCTAAGTGATATGAGATATTGCTTAGTGTGGAATCTCATTTTGTAAACTGGCTTTTACTTTTGCTTGGAGAAGATTAGTGAAAGCAGCTTGAAAAATCCTGGCAGGTCAGGTCGTGGTTTGACTCCATTGTGCAAATCTTACTTTCAGCTGCTTATTTTCTGCACATTTTTAGTTACTGTTCTTGTTGAGACAAGGGACCTGGTCCCTGACTGACAGTGGACGCATATATTCCATCAATTGGTATCAGAGCGGGTGATCTCTAGCTGGTTAACACCAAGAGAGATTCCTATGGAAAGAATGGCTGCTCAACTGAGATAGCAAGAATGTCGGTCTTCAACAAGGCCACTCTTGTTTGATGGTCAGTATTATCGGTGGTGGAAACATTGCATGTTTGACTTCATAATGGCTGAAGACTGTGAGCTGTGGGATGTTATTTGTGAGGGTCCCTATGTGCCTTCTATAGAAATAAAATATGGGGATGTCACAAGGGTCTTTGTCAAAACTCGACAGCAATATAATGAATTTGACAAACGGAAAGTTGAGGAAAATCAAAAGGCTAAGAAGTTCTTAATGTGTGGAATCAGACCTAATGTATATAATCTGATTTCTTCATTCGAATCAGCTAAAGAAATTTGGGATCTACTGAGAACTACCTATGATGAAGCTGAAGAAATAAGGGCAGATGTGACTGGGGATGCCGATCAAAAGAGAGATGCAGAAAGGTATGAATCACTAGCCTCCAAGGTGTCACAATGTGAGAACCTTGAAGTAGATGAGATCATGGACTATCTCACTCAAAAATTTCAAAAACTTGTGAGTAAACGTGGAGGTTCCATGGAGGAAGAAGCTCATGATAGTGCTACAAGCTCTAGTGGCATCTGTTACAAGCGCGATCAACCAGGTCACACCATGAGAGACTATCATGTGCTTGAAGTTGATGACAAGGAAGTAAAATACCAAGAGGGGGACCAGGTCCGTTCCAGCAGTAGCAGAAGAGAAACCTTTTTCCAGATGGTAAAGAGGGAGACGACTACATGGGAAGACTTCTCGAGTGTTTCAGATAACTCTGAGCACTCTTATGAAGCATTTATGGCAAAATCTGATGATGAGAAAGATGAAGAAGAGGTAACCTTTTCTGATCTTAAACAAAACTTACATGTTTACTGTGTTAAGAAGTTGAGAAGTCTAGCCGTTGTTTTGATTGACTCTTTTATTGAGTTAACAACTGAAAATGATCTGATGAACAACAGCCTAGATATCCTTCGAGAAGAAAAAGTAGCCTTGGTTGACCAAATGTCTGTTGTGGAAGAACAATTGATGGTTCTAAAATATGAAAATCTAGAACTTAGGGAAAAATTAAAGATGTTGAGTAAGAAATGTAGCAGCGGTAAAGGGGAGGCTAGCAGCTTGCAAATCGAGCTAGAAACCAGTTTGAATACTGCTAAAACAAAACTTGCTATGGCCTTGGAGAGAAATAATCAGTTAGAGAGGGACCTGGTCCGGATCAAAGAAGAATTGAACAAATATCTCAAGTGGACCAACTCCTCAAAATTCCTTGCAAAGTTTACCAATCAAGGTCAAAATGATAGGAAGGGGTTAGGATATTCAAGAAAAAGTCCTTATTACAATCTCCATGGCAAAGATGTGTCCATGTCTGATAGTTTGCCGTGTCTCCATTGTGGTCGCGATGGTCACTTGAAGAAGGATTGTCCAGCTTGGAAAAGGACCCAAGATAAACTCTCAAAATATTCTAAATAGAGGAACAAGAAGAAGAAGGGACCTGGTCAATAGAGCAACAAGCAGAAGAAGAGACCTGGTCAACAAAAGAACTGGCAAAAGAAGGGACCTGGTCGTGCTCCCGTTCTTACGTTGAAAAAAATCAATCTGCCTCACTGGACAACGAATTCTCTTAGCACTCATTTATCTGCTTACTGGGAACTCCAACTAAAGTGGGTTCCCAAGGCTAACAAGTGATATGGTATTCTTGTTAGAAAAAGTAGCAGCAGTAAGCGTTGATTCATCGATTGCGGATGCTCAAGGCACGTGACTGGGAAACTGAAAACGTCTTCTCTCTCAAGGCACTTCAAGGTGGAGGTGTCTTATTTGGCGATGGCAGAAAAGTTTCACTTGCCTTAGTGCTCAAAGTGAGAATGCTGGGATGACAAAGGTTATGACGATGGTGTTGAAGAGAAACAGATCAGACCATCCTTCAGAAATCTTAAGGAAGCTGATGCAGATGATGAACCTGATGAGGTACCTGGTCTGCGGATCACCAAAGCTTAAATTTTCAAATGATAAATTCTGTGATGGCTGTGCAAGAGGGAAACTAACATGATCATCCTTCAAGACTAAGATGGGAGTAAGCTTAACCAGACCTTTGGAGTTTCTCCACATGGATCTATGTGGATCTGTCAGAATTCAAAGCAGAGGAGGTAAGAAGTATATTCTTGTAGTTGTTGATGATTTCTCCAGGTACACTTGGAATATGTTTCTGGAAAAAAAAAAGACAAGACTTCTGGAATTCTGATCACCTTTGCCAAAGCTATTCAACTGAAGGTCAACTCCAAAATTGCTAGTATCTGGTCTGATCATGGCACAGAGTTTGAAAACTCTTATCTTGAAAGTTTTTGTGCTGAAAACGGAATCAATCACAACTTCTCTGCACCAAGAATTCCTCAGAAAAATGAATTGGTTGATATTGCAAGAACTATGTTAATTGACTCGGGGCTTGCTATGAACTTCTGGGCAGAAGCTTTCAACACAACATGCTATGTCACAAATAGGTGCCTTATAAGGTCTATGTTGAAGAAAACTCCTTATGAATTTCTGAACAACAGAAAGCCTTCAATTGCCCACCTTAAGCCATTTGGGTGCAAATGTTTTGTACTAAATAATGGAAAGGATGATCGGGGTAAGTTTGATGCCATGACTGATGAAGGTGTGCTTGTGGGATACTCCTTCACTAGCAAAGCATACAGAGTGTTCAACAAAAGAACTATTTTTGTTGAAGAGAGCATTCATGTGACATTTGCTGAATCTGAGAAAAATAATGATCACATAGGAGACAATTAGATTGAGGAGCTGATCAAGGAAAGATAATACAAAGGACAGCCTAAACCCTGGAAACAAACAAGTCACAAAAGAAATTGCTGCAGATCTCACAGGAGTACCTGGTCCCTCTGATACTACCCAGAAGGTTCCATTTTAAAATCATGAAGTTGATGATGCTGAATTTGATGCTGAAATCGAAGAAGAGTCGATCAGAAAGTTCGAATGGAAACATCAATTCTCACATCCATTGGACAATCTCATCTCTCCACTTGACTCTGGAATTCAAACTAGATCCAAGACAAGAAATCTAGTTGCATATTCAGCCTTTATGTCATCCATAGAACATCGAGGAAGCTTTGAAGGATGTAGAATGGGTAACTTTAATGCAGGAGGAGCTTCATCAGTTTGAGAGAAGCGAAGTGTGGCCCCTGGTCCCCAAACCACTCGACAGAACCATTATTGGGACCAGATGGGTCTTCAGAAACAAAATTGATGAGCATGGGATCATTACTAGAATAAGTCAAGACTGTTAGTACAGGGCTACAAACAAGAAGAAGGGATTGATTATGATGAGACCTTTGTTCTTGTAGCTAGAATGAAAGCCATCAGAATCTTGATTGCGTTTGATACTCACATCGAGTTCAAGCTTTTTCAAATGGATGTCAAGAGTACCTTGTTGAATGGGAATCTGAAAGAAGAAGTGTATGTCAAACAGCCCCCAGGCTTTGAAGATGCAGAACTGTCAAATCATGTGCTGAAGTTAGACAAGACTCTGTATGGGTTGAAACAAGCTCCCAGATCTTGATATGAATGCTTGTCAAAATTCCTTCTTGTAAATGGGTTCAAAAGAGGTAAAATTGGTAATACACTATTTTGAAATCCAGAGGAAATGAGTTGTTGATTGTGCAGGTTTATGTGCATGATATCATCTTTGCAGCCACTACAGATTTACTTTGCAAGGAATTCGCCGATCTGATGAGCAGTGAGTATGAAATGAGCATGATGGAAGAACTCACTTTCTTCCTAGGCTTGCAGATCAAACAAACCTCTTAAAGGCATTTCAATATGCCAAGAGAAGTATATCAAAGAGCTGCTCAAGAAATTTAATCTTCTTGAGGTAAAGGTGCTGGATACTCCTATGAGCACAAGTGTGAAACTTGATATAGATGAAGATGGTGTGGAGGTAAATCAAACCATGTATAGGGGAATCATATGATCACTTATATACCTCACTGCATGCAGGCCAGACATAGTGTTCAGCGTAGGGACGTGTGAAAGGTTTCAAGCAGCACCAAAGGAGTCTCACTTGAAGGCAGCCAAATGTATCTTGAGATACTTGAAGGGAACTAAGGACCTGGTCCTCTTCTGCCCTACTGGTGACTCTTTTGATCTTATAGGTTATGCTGATGTTAATTGTGCAGGTTTTCTGGTTGATCGAAAAAGCACATCAGGCATGGCACATTTCCTGGGATCAGCTTTGATTTCATAGGGAACCAAGAAGCATAATTTTGTGGCAATTGTCTACTGCAGAGGCAGAGTATGTGGCTGTTGTATCATGTTGTGCACAACTACAATGAATTAAGCAGCAGCTGGTCGATTTTGGTGTACTCACAGACATTATTCCTCTCATTTGTGATAACACTAGTGCCATGAACATGGCCAAAAATCCTATCCAGCATAAGAGGACAAAGCACATAGACGTGAGGCATCATTTCCTAAGGGACAATGTTGGAAAGCAAAACGTGGTGATGAAGTTCTGCAAAACTAAAGATCAGCTAGCTGATATCTTTACAAATCCCTTGAGTAAAGAATGTTTCATTAAAAACAGGAGGAGACTGGGGATGCACAAGATTACCTGATTCCTTGACAAGCTTGCACAAAAATCTTCTTTTTGGTTATGTTACGGAGGGCAGGTATCTATACTTGTTTTAATGCTTGTCACTTGAGAATTCACTTCTGGTACCTTAATTGCAGGTATACACTCATGGTGTGTTTAGCTGAAGGGAAGATCTAACCATACAGGCAAGGTCGCAAACTGAAAAGGGGACCTGGTCCTCATGAGGTTAGTATCACTTATGCTACACTGTCTGTATGTAAACATCATTGTCATGTGTCAATCACCTATTCATCGCGTCAGTTTCAGATGTCTTTTCGTTTTTAAACCAAAGGTTGCTACTGTTGGAGACCCAATGTCTTTTCGATTTTATATACTACTTCTCTTAGTGAATCAAATTGCAAAATCTCTTCAAACAATTCTTGTTGAAATTTACTAATCCCTTCTCCAAAGCTTTTCTCTCTTTCTCTCAAAAATCCTAACTCTAATTCTTCTTCTAAGATCCCTATCTCCCAAGTAGTTGAAAACCCTAGTATATTCAACTTCTCTTTTCTTACTCTAGAAGGCTGCAAAGAAATCTACGGTGAGAAGGGAGAAAATTAGAAAATAGGTGGCTGAAAATTAAAACCCGTAAAGGGAACAGGTCCTAGAGTGCAAAAACAAATTGAAGAAAAGGAAATGACAAAGGAGGAGCGAATAACGGCAATGGAGAACCAAACGGTTTTGAATGGCAGAGTCTTTGACCCTGACATTCTAACCAAAATTGGCATGTCAAATCTTTTTGTTGTCTCCATTCAAGGTTGGAACCATCTCTTTGAGCCACCAGTTCCGTACTTGCACGAACCTGAGGTCCGTGAATTTTTCTACAAAATGTAACTTCTGGAAAATGGTGGAATTGCGACTACTGTCAGGAATGTTGAAACATGTCTGGATGAAGAAATATTGGGGATCATTTTAGGAGTTCTTGTGGAAGGAATTCGAACGATTGAAGGTTGTAAAACATCTAGTGACTTCACTAAACTTGCCATAAACCGTGGAGATGTCAAAAAAGCAGGGTTACCAAAAATGTTTCTCAAAGGGAAATATCAGTTGCTTTTCGAGTTCAACAACAAAGTGTTAGTGCCCAAAACCTAAAAGAGAACAGTGGCATCTGTTGCTGATCTTTTTATCCTGGAGAAACATGATGAACTTGAAGAGATCAACCTCTCTGCCATTATGCTGGAATGTGAGTGTGTTTAAGGAAAATCTAGAGGCAGATCTCAAGTGACAGATGTTCTAGATCAGCAGGCTGCTCTTAAACGGGAAGTGACTGATCTTACTGAGATTCTCAATAACAAAGAGATTAAAATCGCTTCACTGAGGTCTGAATTACAGAAGGCGATTTCAAGGGGACCTGGTACCAGCAATGGAAATGAGCAGGTGTTGCAAAAGTTGAGGGATGAAAATGAAAGGCAGCTGAAGACAAATGCCTCACCCAATGAGGAAGTTAAGGCTCTCAACATGCAGCTTATCAAGGCTCATGAGGATGCAAATGAGCGTCTGCCTCTGTTTATGCGCACCCTCAATCCCCTTCCCCCTCCATCCTAAAAGTGTCTTGTTTCCCTAGTTTCCCTCTTTGTTCTTCAATCCTCATTAAAATTCTTGTAGCTTTGTGTTTGTTTTGACTGACTATAGTGGTCAGTATTTGTGATCTAATGTTATTTATGTTTCTCCCTTGTTCATGTATTGCTTAATATTCTCTTTATGATTACATACACATGTTCTGTGTGGCCCAAGGCCCTGAATTCTTTATTGCCTTGCATTTATCCTGAATATGTTTACTGCTTCACCTTTTCAATGATGTCAAAAGGGGGAAGTTTTGTTGTAAAGTTGGTTGTGGAATAGGGGCACTGAACTAAGGGGGAACTGTGGTTGTTAGAGGCATTGAACTAAGGGGGAACGAATTGTGGTTGTTACTGGGGCACTAACAAAGGGGGAATTTAATATGTATTTGAATGAATGTTTGTTCGCTCACGTGAGGAGTTATGCAGGTTGTTTGTCATCATCAAAAAGGGGGAAATGGATAAGTTCTTATGTTCCTTGATGTTTTGATGATCTCCTCACAATTGCAGGGACCTGGTCCTCTGCTGAGTATGAATACTCGTCCAGTGGTCAAAGTGCTGTACAGCTAGAAAGTTGTCTGTGTCAGAAGGTAGGTGAAGCTGCAGAGTACTCCACCAATCAGAAGCGACAAGGTTGTTTGTTCATTGGATAATAACTTTTAATGTCTAAATATATCCAAGGAAAAACAACAAACTAATTCATTCATTCAAAAGGTGAGAGCCAACACATATTCTCAAGAACTTCTAATAGAAATTTGCAAGGGACCTAGGCCCTGCAGGACTGCGATGTGAAAGGATGACAAGACAACTGTCAGAAAAGCTGCCACTTCTGATGTGGTAGGTGCACGTATTTCCAGAGAGGCAGGCTCTCAGCCAATGGGCGGTCCCAAGGAGTTTGTGTTCTTTTTGATATAATCTCTTAACACAAAACACAAACTTAAGATTTTGGAAAACATAAACACACAAGCTTAAAAGGAAAAAACCATCTTCAAGGTAGAATAATACTCAAACTCAACAAAAGGATCTGATAAAGGGCTGAAGCATCTTTGTTGAGTTTGAGTTTTATGTCAATCATTTTATAGGTTTTTACATCTTGAAACTTCTCAAGTATACAAGCAAAGACCATTTTGGATAAGTATTCTCCAGCAAGCATAACAAGAACCGGATAAAGCTGCAAGCATCCGAGTGTGTCTTAGGAGTTATACTTTCGTTCGTATATTGTAAATATGTTCCTAGTCTATAAAGGATTCAGATCTTGTTTCTATTTCTAAAAGTCTAAATCGTTTAGAGTTAGGTGGTTTTGTGGGCGGTGTTGTATCCGTTTAGAAAAATCTATATTGATCGGTGAGGGTTAGTATAGTCGGCAGTGTTGTATCTGCTCTGGGTCAGCTAAGTGATATGATATATTTCTTAGTATGGAGATTAGGAGGCTAATCTTATTTTGTAAACTGGATTTTACTTTTGCTTAGAGAAGATTAGTGAAAGCAGTTTGAAAAGTCCTGGCAGGCCAGGTCGTGGTTTTACTCCCTTGAGCAAGGAGGTTTCCACGTAAAACACTTATGCAAATCTTACTTTCAGCTGTTTATTTTCTGCACATTTTTAGTTACTGTTCTTGCTGAGACAAGGGACCTGGTCCCTGACTGACTGTGGACGCATACATTCCATCAGATAGTAACAGAGCCAACATGAACAGAGCTAAAGCCAAGTACACACAGTACTTAAAGCGCCAAGATTCTATGTTAAAGCAGAAGGCTAGACTAAAATGGCTCATTGATGGAGATACTAACTTTGCTTATTTTCACAGTATTATCAAGGACAAAAAAGGAGATTGACTATCAACAAAATTCAAGATGAACACTTTCAATGTGTTGAAGGAAATGATAACATTGCTGAGGCGACAGTAAGGTATTTCAAGGGTATTTTTGCTAGATCACTGAGTACAATGATTTTTTTTATCTCAGTTGCAATGAGACTACAATCTCAGACACCTCCAATTCTCAACTGATTGATGATCCTACTAAAGATGAAATCAAAAAATTGTGTTCTAGTATGTACCCTGATAGTGCACCGGAGCCAGATGGCTTTAATGCTAAATTTTTTCAAGTGTGCTCGACAGTTATTGCTAGAGACATCACTAAAGCAATGAAGGCTTATTTTGTGGAGCCACTATCCCCAAATATTTTACTCATACATGCATTGTTTTGGTTCCGAAAGTCTCATATCCCATACATTTCTTTGATTTAAGACCTATAAGCCTTTGCAATGTCATAAATAAGATTTTTGCTAAAGTTTTGAATTCTAGACTGGGAAAGATCCTATCAAACTTGATCAGTGACAATCAAAATGGCTTTGTTAAGGGAAGATATATTACTGAAAATGTGCTCCTAGCCCCGGAGATTATTCAAGATATTGGCAAGCCAAATGTAGGGGGTAATGTGGCTCTCAAACTTGACATGACAAAATCCTATGACAGAGTCTCATGGCCTTTTCTATGTGAGATGATGAGAACAATGGGGTTTCGTTAGGTCTGGATTAATCTAATATGTAGACATGTTTCTAATAATTGGTACTCTTTAGTTATCAATGGATCTAGACATGCCTTTTTTCACATCCGAGAGAGGCTTGAGACAAGGAGATCTCATAGCTCCATCACTCTTCATTATATGTGCTGAGTTCTTGTCCAGAAAGCATAACATGATTTTTGCGCATCCCAACTTTATTGGTTTCTATATGCAAACGAAAGGATCATCTAGATTTTGCTGATGACATTATCCTCTTCTCTAGTGGTGATAGATTCTCTTTAGAGTTAATGAAAAAAAAGTACTTTGGCTACCTATGAAGTTGTTTCGGGGTAACTTATTAACAAGTGTTGCTACCAATTGCACACGCAAGTGTACGTGGTCGCGCAAGTAATATAGTGGCTTTTAAAAGAACTGAATTATCGAACCCAAAGGACTTGTCAATTAACATTTTTTACAAAATTATACTAGTCTAATTATTTATTTAAGAGTGTCAAAAGAGTTTGATTTTTATTTATAAAGAAAATAATGCAGGAATTAAATAATAAGAGTACTTACAATGGTTGGAAAATTTCAAGGCTGCAGCTTGCAATGAATCTCATATATCATATTCTTTGCTTAGAACTAATTTTAGTTGTCAAGTTATTGGTTTACATGGTTAATTGTATGAGTCGGGTCTCTCGACCTCTAGTCGCCTACTCTAGTTAGCTTTCGAACTACGTCGTTAAGCGGGGATAGACATGCCTAACTAGTGAGCATTTATATTTCATCCTGTTTCGTAACCAAGCAAGTTGTTCGTTCGGGCGTCACTCCTAAATGCAAATCAACTTATAATGGATGATCAGCTTTCTATATTCTCTAGTCTATCTACCCTCTCATCTCTCAATTTTAAGGATAGATAATAGATTTATCTTATGGTGCACAAGAATAAAACACTAAAACAATGAATATATTGACGACCACATATATGACATAAAGGACATTCATCACCCAACCACAATTTATCTCAATCATCCATATCAATAAGAGTACCAAATTATTCAAAGAAAGAAAAAATAATAATTAATTGCTCAGAAAAAAAACTAATTAAAAAACAAAAAATTAATAAATGAATAAAAAGAAAAAGTTTAACCTAGAATAATAGTTAATTTCTAAGTCCCCGGAAGCGGCGCCAAAAATTTGTTGCTCCAAATTGCTCACGCAAGTGTACATGGTCGCGCAAGTAATATAGTGTCTCTTAAGCTAACCGAATGATCGAACCCAAATGACTTGTCGATTAACTATTTTTACTAAATTATACTAGTCTAACTATTTATTTAAGAGTTTGATTATAATTTACAAATAAAAGAATGCAGGAATTAAATAATAAGATTACTTACAATGGACGGAAAATTCCAAGGCAACAGCATGCAATGAATCTCACGTATCATATTCTTGGCTTAGACTAATTTTAGTTGTCAATTTACTAGGTTACAGGGTTAATTGTATAAGTCGGGTTTATCGACTATAGTCAGCTACTCCAGTTAGCTGTCAAATTACATCATTGAGCGAGGATAGACAGGCCTAACTAGCGAGCATTTATATTTCATCCTGTTTTCGTAACCAAGCAAGTTGTTCTTCCGGGCGTCACTCCTAAACACAAATCAACTCATAATGGACCATCAAGCTCTCTATATTCTCTGGTCTATCTACCCTCTCCTCTCTCGATTTTAAGAATAGACACTAGATTTATCTTATGGTGCGCAAGCATACAATACTAAAACAAGAATATATAAGTAACTTATAATGACAACCAAGAACTAATTCAAGAACCTTAAATAATCAACATTCAATTCGTAGCTACAGCCCCAAAACAAGGGCGTTTAGCCACTTATCTCTAAGAAAAGAAAGAAGAAGAAAAGAATCCTAAAAAATATTGACAACTTTATACTCTGATGCCCTATAATTGACCTCCTCCCCGAATAATTGATGTTCTCTAATTATTATTTCTATGGAATATTTATAGATGTAACAAACCCTAAATAAAATAATTAAGTCCAAATCAAATTAGGAACCCAAAATAAAAAGGAATCCAATTTCTGCTTGAACTGTGCCGCCTTCAGTTGTGACACGTGGCAGCAGTCCTGCACCGTTCACAATTGAATTTCATTATACAACACTTCATATATATATTTATATATTATTTTATTCAATTTAATCCATTATGTGGTTGCTTGATTTCCTTCTTCAACCTTCCATTTTTAATTCGTTTTAGCTTCAAACTTCTTCAACTTTACACCAATTTACTCCTATAAATAAAATATACTATTTATCACTATCCATAAAATTCATGCTCAAAAAGGACATATATAAATAATAAATGTGAGACAAATAATGATTAAAATATATATATTTTTGGCCTCACATCAACAAGCATAAGAGTTGCAGCATCATGGCCTCTAATGAACCAGATCACTCCATCAAGAGAATTG
This sequence comes from Solanum gracilifrons, assembly GCA_029582605.1. Classification (NCBI taxonomy): domain Eukaryota; kingdom Viridiplantae; phylum Streptophyta; class Magnoliopsida; order Solanales; family Solanaceae; genus Solanum; species Solanum gracilifrons. Next base: position 85,221 of record JAJOOH010001720.1, on the reverse strand, counting down.
AAAGAATTACTGGAATGAAATACAAGTCATTCCTGGTAAAGTACCTAGGGTGCCCTATCTACACAGGAAGGAAGATGATCTCTATTTTTACTGAGATGATAGGATAGGTTCTTAATAAAATTAATGGATGGCATGCCAAATTTCTTTCAACATAGGGCAGGGTTGTATTCATTAAACATGTGCTTTTGGCTCTGCCTATTCACCTCTTCGATGCTATGCACCCTCCTAAGGGTATACTCAACCAAATTGAAAGGTTGATTGTCATATTTTTCTGGGGTGGTGCGGCAAAAAAGAAAAAACAGCATTGGGCTTCTTAGGAGAACCTTTGTTTCACTTATGAAGAAGGAGGTTTAAACTTTAGAAGATTAAATGACATATGTATTGCCTTTACTACTAAGCTTTGGTGGAATGTTAGAACCAAGAACTCTCTTTGGAAAAGGTTTGTGGTGGCTAAGTATTGTCAAAGATCTCATGTTTTGACTAATCAATGGTTTTCTGGGCAATCTCAAGCATGGAACGCTATGTGCAAAATCATAACAAAGGTGGACCATTACATTGTGTGGAGACTTGGGAGAAGTGACATTGATGCTTGGTATGACAACTGGTCTGATAAAGGCCCTTTATGGGCTCACCTACCAGATGGAAGCAGGCCGCAGATACTAAAGCTGGAGGATTCTATCAAAGGAGACACTAGAAATTGGAATGGTTGGGATATTTATCTTCCTGAAACAATTAGAAATTACACCAACAACTCTATTTTCATCTTCAAGCCTCAAGAACCTGATGTGCTTATTTGGACTTTGGATAAAAGAAAAGGTAATTTTTCTATATCCTAGGCTTGGAAACTCTTGAGACAAAAGAGACAAAAGACTTGGATGAACTTAATGACATGACAAAAAAGAAGTTACTTTTAAAATGAACTTCATGGTATGGAGATCCTTTAAAGAAAAAATCCCCACGGATGCAAGAGTGGCGAGAATGGAGATCTCCATTACCTCAAGGTGTTGTTGTTGCAAGACTTCTGATAAGGAGACAACTGAACATATTTTTGGAAGTGGTAAAATGGCTCAAGAACTCTCAAAGATCACCTGATAGAATATGTGTGTCCACTATCAGTCAATGGACCAGGTCCCTTGACTCAGCAAGAACAGTAATAAGGAATATACAATGAACAGAAAACACACAAGAAGTTTACGTGGAAACCTCCTTGCTCAAGGGAGTAAAAGCACGACCTGTCACACATGATTTTCAACTGTTTTCACTAATCTCTTCAAGCAAAAGTGAAACACAGATACAACACCAAATAAGATCAAGCTATTAATGTCAAAGCTAAGTTATAACTCTATTACTTACTGAGCCTAAGCAGATATCACACTTCCCATTAAGCTATCAATCCCAGATAACATAGAATTCAACTAAGAAGATACCACACAGCCCACTAAATCAACTAGCTCCTAGATGAATTAGAATTTGACTAAGCAGATACAACACTGCCCACTAAATCAGTTAACTATAACCGATTTAGAATTTTATAAACCGAAAAAAGATCTGAATCCTTTATAGATTAGGAATAGATTTACAATGAAAGCACAGAAGATATAATCCTAAAACAACTAGACAGTTTGCAGCTCTATCAGGTCCATGTTGCTCTTGAGGATGATTCTTCACCGGGATGGTATTTGCATGTATACTTGAGAATTTTTCAAGATACAAAAACTGAGGTTGTGTCTATTGGACATAACCTTTATGAAGAATAGACACAACCTTCGAGGCTATGCCAATGGCCGACGTTTTTTCCACATTTGGAGTTGTGCACCAACCAATTGTACTTTTTATAGCTTGGCATTTGTGTGTGCATTGACACAAGGATCACGTCCCTTTACGAGGTCTCATGGTTTGTCAAATCATCAAAACTACAAATAACATTTTCCCCCTTTTTGATAATGAAAAATCCACACAAATGCCTTTATTTTCATTCCCCCTGTCAACCTTGCCGCTTGTTCATTCCCCTTGTCAAACTGTCTTGCCACTTTTGTTCTGCCTTTCCCCAACCTAAGTAACCAACATTTTTCCCCCTTTTGGCATTATGCAAAAGAAAGGCAGTAAACCAGCATCACAAGTAAGTTTGCAAAGTGAGACCATAGACGGGTAACACAGACATAGAAAAAAAGCAGGATTAAACAAGATTTAATCACAACAAAATAGGAATCAACTTCATTGCACAAAAGATAGAATTCAAAACATTAAAATTACACTAATTGTCAGAACCCCGGATATTGTCCACACAAAAGGAAAGACACAAGAAGGATAGGGAAGGGACTATGTGGAGGGAGGCTGACGGGAAATGGACTTAGTGAATAGAGTGAGCCGATAATTGGATTCATCACGATCCTTGATAAGTTTCTCTTGAAGTTCAGCAATCTGAGCCAGGAGAGTAGCATTCTGGACCTTAACTCATTGGCTTCTGCAGTACCAGGTGCCTCAGTTTGTGCTTTGAGCAGTTGAGCCTTGAATAAGGCTATCTTTCTATCCTTGTTACTCACAAGCACAATCATCTCTTCCAATTCATGCTTCAACTGATCTTGTTCCATTACCAATTGAGACATCTTACTCAGTGCTCCTGCCTTCCCTTCAATGCACTCATATTCTACTAGAGTACTCAAGGAGAAGGACTATTTAATAGTTCCAACAGTGTCTTTGCTCACACGAATGTCCAGATGTTGAAATACGTTAGTGAGGAAATACCCATAGCCCATCCCATGTTTGCCCTTATGTTCTATGATTGTTTTATACATATGCTCCAACATTAGGGCTGGGAGATTGAAGGGTTCGAATTTGCAGAGTGTTTCCATTACAATCAAATAAGTCGCAAAGGCGACAATGTGTATCTCAGTTCAGGAAAAAGTAACTTATTGACAAACTCGAACAAAAATTGGTACTCTACCTTCATGAGCTTATTTTGGACACCTGCACGGTGCATGTCAGGAAGCTTAAAGCACTCCTTCACAAACTTCTTGGAATAAAACTTTCCCACCACGGATATGGTCCCATCTCTGGGTACCTCCAGGATATTTCCCAACAGTTCTTCATGTAGATGCAGTATTTTGTTACTTACCAAGGTGTTGAAACTCCCATCTTCGACAAAATTTATATTATAATAGAACTCTCGAACTTGTTCTTCATGTAGGACGGGAGATTTGGTCATAAACAGGTGAGTCCATGATTGAATCTTCACAAGGTCCGCCAATGAGTTCATGCCTGGCTTCGTGATGATTTTAGGATTAAACACCCTTCCTCTTAAAACCTTCTGCAGGCGCAGATTATCTACAATCGTCTGCTTACTAACTTTCTTGTCATCCTTATTTAGTTTGGTACCAGGTCCCTGTTTAGGTTTTTGCTTAAGAATAGGGAATGCTTCCCTTTTTCGCTTTGATGGTTCCTTCTTCTTCTGTGATTCTTTCCCTTTTTTTATTTTGTTGTGGTGTCAGCATTCTTGACTGAAGATGTTTTGGATTTCGACTTGCCTTTTCTCTTGACTTACTTTCCTTTTTGCTTTTGTACCCCAGCCACGGTGATGTCTATTCCCCAGGCTCATTTTCTGAAGATTCGTTAGAGACATCCATTACCTTCTTAGTAGGAAAATCGATTAGCACATATCCAGACCTTCTCCTCATTTTATTCTCCGTCGTAGTTTTTTTGCTTGACTAAATAGCATCACCCATAAGTTTTTGGGAGGTTGCTCTGGTAAAGGGCTTCCTTTTTGGTGTCTCTTCAGTGACCTTTTCCTTTCCCTTTGTGGTGACAGTGACCATCCTCTTTTGTATTTCCCACCTAAGAGGAATATTGTCCTCGCCAGTGTCACTTGAATCAGTAGACGGATGGACACCAACATCAGATGTTTGGTCAAAGATTGGTTTGGAATCTCCAAGCATTTCATCCATGAAACTACTCCCTTCTTCATTCCGCACCCCTTCTCTCATCTGTGCCAAGCATTCGATAACCAAGTTCTCACTGGCGGCCAGAATGTTGGACTCTGAAGACTTTCTCTGTGGAAGATCTCCTTCGAACAAATAGTCAAATAACATAGTTAAAAGGGGACCAGGTTGATAAGGGGGTGCAGGGTTATTGAGGTCTATAGGAGACTGGGAGTAAGAGGACTGGCTTCAGCAATGTTGACCGGAGAAATGGTCGACACTCTTTGTAGGAAAAGATTCGACGGGTGATATGTAAAATGCAATTGGATCTATTTCACTTAGGGAGTGAGAAATGTGATTGGAAGAGGAATGTGATTGAGATATATTAGAGAGAAGAGGAGAAAAATGCTGGAGAGAGAAAGACTATGGTTTTTTACAGAGAACCTTGAGAGGAGGAAGTTTGAAAAGTGAAGAGATGGAATGGAGGGAAGATGTATAAAAAGAAAATGAAACGATATGTCAGGTCCCTGAGTAGACGTGTCGCTTGGACTTAAAGCGATGGGACAAATGGTCAGAATGGCCGATGACTGACACGTGGAGATCTCAACTGTTCTCATTTCACAATTTAAGCAAAATGTAGAGAGTGCTAACCTTTAGTCATGACCAGGTCCCTACCTACAAGAGAAGTTTGATCCCTGAATGGTTCTGACCATTCCTTGCTCCAGTGATTTTCCATGAGTGTATTCCTGCAACAGGTACATAGTTGATCTTACTTAAACAAAACATTACAAATAATGAGGATACCTGCCTTTCTGATCATAGCCAAAGGAAGAGTGGATGCCTTCAGATAGGGACAGGTCAGTACATGTTCATCGTCCCTAACTTTAACCTGTTACTCTTAAATTGATCCTTACTGAGGGCCTTTGTGAAAATGTCTACAATTTGATCTTCAATTCTGCAGTACTGCATGCTCATGTTCCCCTTCTCAACACTTTCTCTCAAGAACTGATGTCTGACATCAATGTGTTATGTTCTCTCATGTTGGATTAGATTCTTTGCCATATTGGTTGCACTGGTATTGTAACACATGAGAAGAATGGTATAGATAAGTACTCCAAAATCCTCAAGTTTTTGCCTTGATCCATAGTAGTTGTGCACAACATGATGCAGCAGCTACATATTCAACTTCAGCCGTGGAGAGAACCACTGAAATTTTTTTCTTGGTTCCCTAAGAGATGAGTGAGGACCCCAGAAAATGTTCCATTATGGAAGTGCTCTTCCTGTCCACTTGATACCCTGCAAAATCAACATCTACATACCCTACTAGATCAAATGAGTCCCCTACTATATAAAAGAGGACCAGGTCCCTGTCTTCTTTAGATACATCAGAATCCGCTTGGCTGCTTTTAGATGCAACTCTCTGGGACATACTTGAAACTTTGCACACATGCCTACACTGAAGACAATGTCATGTCTACTTGCTGTTAGATACATCAATGATCCAATAATACTTCTGTACATGGTTTGATTCACCAGAGCATTAGACTCGCCTGCTCCCATCTTTGACTTTGTACCCATGGGGGTGTCAATATGCTTAGAGTCAACCATATGAAACTTCTTTAGCAACTCTACTATGACTTCTCTTGACAGATTGAGGTGCCACCTGAGGTTTGCTTGATCTATAGTCCTAAGAAGAAATTCAACTCTCCCATCATGCTCATCTCGAATTCATTCCCCATCAAAGTAGCAAATTATTCACACTGAGATCCAGAGGTGGCTCCAAAAATGATATCATCCATATATACATGGATGTTGTGCAGTTTCTTTTCTCTTTTCTTCAAAAAAAAAGTGTTTTCTGTCTTGCCCCTCTTGAATCCATTCTTCAGAAGAAATCTGGACAGTTGCTCATACTGAGCTCTAGGATCTTTTTTCAATCCATATAGGGCTTTGTTGAGTTTAAACACATGGTTTGAGAAGTCATCATTCTCAAAGCCAGGTAGTTGTTTCACATACACTTCTTCCTTCAGGTTTCCATTCAATAAGGCATTTTTGACATCCATTTGGAAGAGCTTGAATCACATGAAGGTTGCAAAGACAATAAGGATTTTGATAACCTCCATTCTAGCGACAGGGGCAAAACTTTTGTCATAGTCAATGACTTCCTCTTAATTATAGCCCTAAACAACTCGTCTTGACTTGTTCTTTGTGATAACTCCATTTTCATCAAGCTTGTTTTTGAACACTCCCACATGTTACCTATAATGGTTCTGTCTGCAGGTTTAGGAACTAGGTGCCACACTTTGCTCCGCTCAAACTGATGGAGTTCGTCTTGTATGGAATTGACCCAGTCAGCATCTTTCAAGGCCTCCTGCACCTTTTTGGGCTCAATAGTTGAAATGAATGTTGAAAATGCAACCAGATTTCTAGTCTTGGATCTGGTTTGCATTCCAGAATTCAATGGTGAAATTAGATTATCAAGAGGATGAGACGATTGATGCTTCCATCATAATTTAGAGCTCAGGGGTTGAGGTTGATCCGTCTGTTCATCTTCATCTTCGAAATCATCATTCTCTGATTGAGATGATTCCTCCTTATCTGCATTCTTTGATGGACCATTTGTCAGCTTCATTGACCTTATCTGATTGACCGAAGCCAGAACCATCAGGGTTTTGACTTCCTTCAACTAATGGATCATTAATTTCATCTCTCTGAATTTTAAACAGCTCTTCAAGATCATCATCATCCTCTAATTCAAGATTCTTCAAATCACCACTTTCATCAAAAACCACATGAACACTTTCCTCAATGCATAATGTTTTTTTATTGAAGACTCTGTAAGCTTTGCTGGAGGATGAGTACCTTACGAACACACCTTCATCACTTCTAGGATCAAACATTCCCAGATCATCCTTGTCATTGTTTAACACAAAACACTTGCAACCAAAAGCCCTTAAATAATTCAATTTTGGCTTTTTGTTGTTGAGCAGCTCATATGGTGTTTTGCTCAATAGAGACCTGATCAAACACCTGTTAATCATGTAGCATGCAGTGTTAACTACTTCAGCCCAAAAATTATGAGGAAGATTTTACTCTATGAGCATGGTTTTGGCAATGTCCACCAGAGTTCTGTTCTTTCTTTCAACAACCCTATTTTGTTGAGGAGTTCTGGGTGCTGAGAAGTTGTGATAAATACCGTTGTCTGCACAGAATGTATCAAGCCTTCCATTCTCAAACTCATTTCCATGATCAGACCTGCTCCCTGCAATCTTGCAGTTATGCTTTGTTTGAATCATTTTAAAGAATACCATCAGCACATCAGTTGTCTCGCATTTAGACTAGAGGAACATAGTCCAAGTGAATCTTGAGTAGTCATCCATAATCACTAGGAAGTACTTCTTTCCGCATCTACTTTGGTTTTTCACAGGCCCACACAGATCCATGTGAATCAACTTAAGAGCTCTTAGCGAGCTTACTTGCTTTTTTGGCTTGAATGAAGATCTTGTTTGTTTCCCTTTGACGCATGCATCACACACTTTGTTGTCACTGAACTTCAGTTTTGGTAAGCCACGCACCAGGTCCCTAGAGACAAGTTGGTTCAGTAGAGAATATCTCACATGACCTAGCCTCATATGCCATGGGTTGGTATTTTCAGTTTGACCGTTGAGGTATGTCAGATCATCTCCCTGAGTAGTATTCAGGTCTGCCACATACATATTCTTCCGCTTTCTAGCCGTCAGGATCACTTCATTAGTTGACAAGCTGGTAATAATGCATTTTTCTGATAGAAATTTGGCCTTGTTTCCCTTGTCACAAATCTGGGAAACACTAAGAAGACTGTATTTTAAACCACTCACGTAGTAGACATTTTCAATAGAATGTTCAAGTGATTTCCCAATTCTACCAACTCCCATAATATACCCCTTCTTTCCATAACCAAAATAGACACCTCCACCTTGAAGTGCCTTGAGTGTAAGGAAGTTTTCAGTCTTCCCAAACATATGCTTCGAGAATCCGTTGCACATAAACCAGCACTGACTGCTACTTCTTTCACTCCCCTGCAACAAAGATCAATTGTTAGACTTGGGAACCCATTTTAATCTGAGTTCCCAGTAAGCTGATAAGGGCATAATAAGAGTGTTTCTTGCCCAATGAGGCAGGTTAGTCCTTTTCCTGTTTGAGGACTTAGGAATGGGAGAAAGTTCCTTTTTTGTGCTATTTTCTGTCTAGAGTAGACTGAAAAATTTTCTTGTGAGGCTTTCCAAGCAGGGTAGTCCCTTTTCAGGTGACCATTGTGACCACAGTGAATACATAATAGATTATCTAACATAGACACATATTTACTGTGGGGATTGTAGGGAGGACTAATGTTCAAGCTACCTAACCCCTTCCTGTTGTAGTTACTTTGACTGGTGATGTTAGAAAGTAGCTTGGTGGAGCTGGTCCATTTTAGAAAAAATCTCAGTTCTTCTCTAAGACGGACCAGGTCCCTCTCCATCTGATCATTCCTTTCCAAGGCTAGAGCAAGTCTGGTCTCAACAATGTTCAGACTGGCTTCTAGTTCTATTTGCAAGCTAGTTTCCCTTTTTCTTTTGCCAGATTTCTCATTCATTATGCATAATTGTTCCTGAGTTATAGATTTTCAGTTTCTAGAACTGTCAATTGTTCCTCGATAACAGACATGTTGACTGTCAAGGCTGTCTTTTCTTCACTAAAATTATCTAGACTGTTATTCATAGAGTCCTTTTCAATAGTTAACTCTATAACAGAATCGATCAGGGCATGAGCTAGATTTCTCAACCTTCTAACATAATAAGTATTCAAGTTTTGTTAAAGGTCAATGAGAGTTACCTTTTCTTCTTCTTCATCGCCATCCGATTTTGCCTTGAGGGCGAACAAGCCATCAAACACGTTCTCATCATATTTGACAACCAACATGGATGCATCATATGGATATTCTGATTCTCCTGACTCACTTGAAGAATCCCCCCAAACAGCAAGGGCTTTCTTCACAACATAGTCAGCTGCAACTTTTCTTGCATTCTTCTCGGGTACCAGGTCCCTTCTTTTATCCTTTTCACCTCCAGGTCTTTGATACTCTTTGGTTTCTACTTTGAGCATAGGACAATCTCTCATGAAGTGTCCCTTCTTTCCACAGTTCTGACATAAGTCACTTGCATTTGCAGCACGGAGAGGGTTCCTCATTTTCAAAAACCTCCATGCTTTCTCACAATTTTATGAAATCTCTTGGTGAGATAAGCCGTGTCTTCCTATTTATTCACTGGATATTTCACTTGGTGAGATCTTGAGAACTAGAGACTTGTCTTTCTTTACCTCCTTCTTTGAAGTGTCTTGGTTTCTATTCATTTCATGAGTCTGAAGGTTTCCAATCATAGCATCCATCGTCAGAAACTTCAAGTCCTTTGCTTCAGTAATGGCATCCAGTTTTCTCACCCATGACTTGGGAAGGACTCGAATAATCTTCATGACCTGCTTATTGGAATGAATTGGTTCTCCCAAACATCGTAGCTCGTTGCTTATGGAGGAGAATCTTGTATGCATGTCATGAATAGTCTCCCCCTCCTTCATTGTGAAGTTCTCATATTGGGTGGTCACCATATCCACCTTTGATTCCTTCACCTGCTCTATGCCCTTATGAGTTGTTTTTAGACAATCCCAGATTTCTTTGGCCGACTCAAAAGTAGAGATGCGGTTGTATTCTTCAGCACCTATACCACACACTAGCAACTTCTTAGCTTTATAGATTTTCTTGATCTTCTTTTTGTCCGCCTCGTTGTATTGTTGGCGAGTCTTTGGAATGACTTTTGTAATTTCACCATCTTTCACTTCGGTTGTTGGGATGAAGGGTCCATCCAGCACAATATCTCACAACTCGCTATCTTCAGCCATTAAATAGTCATTCATCCTTTTTTTCCACCAGCTATAGAATTGGCCATTGAAATGAGGTGGTCTTGTTAACGGTTGTCCTTTTCCTAGGTATAACAGAGCAGTCACCCTTTTACAGGAATCTCTCTCTTGGTGTTAACTAGCTAGAGAGCACCTGCTCTGATACCAACTGATAGAATATGTGCATTCACTATCACTCAGCGAACCAGGTCCGTTGACTTAGCAAGAACAGTAATAAGGAATAGACAGTGAACATAAAACACACAAGCAGTTTACGTGGAAACCTCCTTGCTCAAGGGAGTAAAACCACGACCAGTCACACATGATTTTCAATTGTTTTCACTTCTTCAAGCAAAAGTAAAGCACAGATACAACACCAAATGAGATTAATCTATTAATGTCAAAGCTAAGTAATAAATCTATTACTTATTGAGCCTAAGCATATACCAGACTGCCTACTAAGCTATCAACCCGAGATAACTTAAACTTCAACTAAGCAGATATCACACTGTCCACTAAATCAACTAGCTCATATATAACTTAGAATTTGACTAAGAAAATACAACACTGCCCACTAAATCAGTTAACTCTAACCGATTTAGACTTTTACAAACCGAACAAAGATCTGAATCCTTTATAGATTAGGAACATATTTACAATGAAAGCACATAAGATATAATCCTAAGACAACTAGACAACTTGTAGCTCTATTAGGTTCGTGTTTCTCTTGAGAATGATTCTTCATCAGGATGGTCTTTGCGTGTATAATTGAGAATTTTTCAAGATGCAAAAATTGAGATTGTGTCTATTGGACATAACCTTTACGAAGAATAGACACAATCTTCGAGGCCATGCCATTGGCCGAGGTTTCTGCCATAGTTGGAGGCTGTGCACCAACCAATTGTACTTTTTACAGTCTGGCATTTGTGTGTACATTGACAAAAGGATCAGGTCCCTTTACGAGGTCCCATGGTTTGTCAAATCGTCAAAACTACAAATCATGTTTCGTAACCAAGCAAGTTGTTCGTTCGGGCGTCACTCCTAAACACAAATCAACTCGTAATGGATGATCGAGCTTTTTATATTCTCTGGTCTATCTACCCTCTCCTCTCTCGATTTTAAGAATAGACAATAGATTTATCTTATGGTGCGCAAGAATAAAATACTAAAACAAGAATATAGAAGTAACTTATAATGATAACCAAGAACTAATTCAAGAACCTTAAATAATCAGCATTCAATTCATAGCTACAGCCCCAGAACAAAGGTGTTTAGCCACTAATCTCTAAGAAAAGAAAGAAGAAGAAAAGAACCCTAAAAAATATTGACAACTTTATACTTTGATGCCATATAATTGACCTCCTCCCCTAATAATTGATGTTCTCTAATAATTATTTCTATTGACTATTTATAGATATAGAAAACCCTAAATAAAATAATTGAGTCCAAATCAAATTAGGAACACAAAATAAAAAGGAATCCAATTTCTGATTGAACTATGCCGCCTCACTTCTTTTGTTGTTGTCGCCTTCAGTTGTGACACATGGCAGCATTCATGCGCCGTTCACAATTGAATTTCATTCTACAACACTTCATATATATTTATATATTATTTTATTCAGTTTATTCCATTAAACGGTTACTTGATTTCCTTCTTCAATCTTTAATTCGTTTTAGCTTCAAACTTCTTCAACTTTACACCAATTTACTCCTACAAATTAAATATACTATTTAGCACAATCCATAAAATTCATTCTCAAAAAGGGCAGATATAAATAATAAATGTGAGATGAATAATGATTAAAATATATATTTTTGGCCTCACATCAACACCCACACTTAAACTTTTGCTCATCCTTGAGCAAACATTAAACTCATCTCAAACAATCATACTAGGAATGTCGTCACTTTGGTTAATACAAATAATTAGGCCATATACCATTTTCAAAACATCAAGTACAATTCTTAATCATTATGCAAGACATCCAAATAAACAACAAACTTCTAACCTCCTAACCTCAAGGAAGGACTTTGAACTCATCAAATTTAAGTTAGCACCCCTACTCTCATCAAAGAAAGTTAATAAAATCACTTATCCATCATGAAAAAAGTGCCCTCACAAGATGAAATAGCCCACACACTCAATTCAAAAGATTAAATATAAATTAAGGACTTAGCATCATAGAACAACTCACACTGATAAATAAAATACACATGTATGCACAAAGAACCATAGGCTTGCACAATATGTACATCTCCACTAATTAAGCAGGCTTGAATAGTATCAAATAGGACTTTAACGGGTTGTAATGTAGGCTAGGGGACAGGTAGGAAAACTATATAATAGTGACTTACACTTCCTTAAGCACATTGCAATTTTAGACTTCATCACCCATTATTTTCTTCTCTTTATTTTCAGTCATCTTTTCAACAATTATTTCACAAGTAATTCTCATCACCTCAAGAATGTTTCAATCATTTTTTTCTCTCTTTTTTTTCAAAGGAATTTTATTTTCATGTCACATTCCTTTAAAGAGGGATTTTTAAGCACTTTTTAGTTATCATTGATTACCTTTTCTCTCAACCATCTCTTTTTCTCAGAGTTGATAATTAGAATAAGTCTATGCTATAATGCTCAAGGAAGCAAGGTGCAAAAACTAGGCATTCAATAAAATAGTCAAAGACAAATTAATATGGCTACCAACAAAAGGCTATAGGCTCAAAAGGGCTAACTAGTGATATAATATCTGAAAAGGCTAAAATTTACCAGACAAATAAAAAAAAGCATATTATCATCTCCTAAACAAATCAACACTTTTTATTTCGCTTCAATAACATGCAGGGCAAGTTCTAGACTAAGATGCAAAATATGGAATAAACAAAATCTCACCACACATGGCACAAGTATCAATCAAGATGAATCAATTCCACTTCTAAGAGAGACATGATCATAACAAACTTCAAAATAAAATAAGCTATATACAAAGTCACAACCATGAGCTTAGGTGTCAAAGAGTCTGTAATTGTTTTATCAATCAAGCATTCACAAAAAAGTACTACTCAAAAATTAGGCCTAAATAGCAAGTATCACACCACTCTAAAGGGTATTTTCTTTTCTCTCAAAAAAAAAATTTAAAACAAAATTTATTCCTAAAAAAATAAAAGACGCTCGGTTCAAATGGGCTATCCTCGGTAAAAGAACCAAAAACAAAAGCTAAGGAACTCATCCTAAAAAGGAAAAGACTCAATAAAACAGTAAAAAATAGGAACTAATTCCTCCATCCCACACTTAAAAATATGCTATGTCCCCAAAGCATCAAATAAAATTTAAAACAAGGGTTAGGAAAACTCCCCGAGGCATTTAGGCCTAGCTAGTAACATGTTCTCTCAATTTTTATCAAGGGTCGTCACCCCACACTTAAGCTCAAACGTGCTCCTTAGCTCCAAATTTCAGATACTCAAACTTCTCCAAAACCTATAAAAACAACACAAAAAATGACACAAAAAAAATAAAAAAATAAGAAGTTACACGATAAATTGGGTTGCCTCCCAATAAGCGCCTAATTTAACGTCGCGGCACGACACAAGTAAGTTCACCACTTTTCTTTCCACTTTGAACTTATGAATTTTACCCCTAACTTTGCATCAATTTTTCTACTCCTCTCTAGGGGAGGTGATATAAAGATAAAGGAACCAAAGTAATATATGTCGCATCTTGCACTTTTTGGCCCTTAGGTGAGGAATGTTGTTTTGTATATGTGGACTAAAATACTTTAGAATGTAGGGGCCTTCTTCCTCATCTATACACTCATCCATTAATTCAGATTTTATAAAAAAGTGTTTTGAATGAGATTCAAGTTGCCTCAACTTCAAAGCAGCATTTTTTACAATATTCCCACTTTTGTACTCTTTCTCAACATCGATATTAAGGTATAAGGTATAGTTGAATGGTTGGAATTCCTCTTTTTGCTCCACTAGTTGGTCATCATCTACGACAATTGGTAATTAGGCTTCTGACGCCTCAATCATTTTTTCTTCAAGTCAACCTCCAAGTCATTAATATCAAAGCCAAATTGATCTATTTCTTGTGTGAGCTCAACTCTTCCTTCAATCAATTGGGTTTTCATGTATATTAGACCATCATGGATAGACTCTTGAAACTTTAAAAGTTGAGTTTGTTCTTGTAGCCAAGATTGGCTCACTATCTCTATTTCTCCATAACTTTTTCCTTGTTGGGCTTCTCTTTCTTCTAATTTTGTTTGGACTGTGATTTCAAATTGAATAGCGTCAAGCTTATCCAGTAATTTTATGATTTTTTTGTGCTCTTCTACGCATTCAAATCTTTGTTCTACAATTTTCGAATTAACTTTGTCCAACATGTCCGTACAATCCATAACTGAATTCACATTGCGCGCCTCTTGTTTTGCATTCTCCACTTCATCGCCCCTGCCAACATCACAAATAACAGAAGAATCATAATGGGGGTTCGGGGGCAAGGAATAAGATTTAGGACAAGCATTCCAATGAATATACTAACAATCACATATATGACATAAAGGACATTCATCACCCAACCACAATTTATTCCAATCATCCATATCAATAAGAGTACCAAATTATTCAAAGAAAGAAAAAAATATGATTAATTGCTCAAAAAAAAACTAATTAAAAAACAAAAAATTAATAAATAAATAAAAGGAAAAAGTATAACCTAGAACAATAAGTAATTTCTAAGTCCCCAGCAACAGCGCCAAAAACTTGTTGCTCCTAATTTCACACGCAAGTGTACGTAGTCGCACAAGTAATATAGTGACTCATAAAAGAACCAAATTATCGAACCCAAAGGACTTGTCAATTAACTATTTTTACTAAATTATACTAGTCTAATTATTTATTTGAGAGTGTCAAAAGAGTTTGATTTTTATTTATAAAGAAAAAAATGTAGGAATTAAATTATAAGATTACTTACAATGGTTGGAAAATTCAAGGCTACAACATGCAATGAATCTCATGTATCATATTATTGGCTTAGAACTAATTTAGTTGTCAAGTTACTAGTTTACAGGGTTAATTGTATGAGTCGGGTCAAACGACCTCTAGTCGCGTACTCCAGTTAGTTGTCTAACTACATCATTGAGCTAAGATAGATAGGCCTAACTGGCGAGCATTTATATTTTATCTTTTTTCGTAACCAAGCAAGTTGTTCGTCCGGGAGTCACTCCTAAACACAAATCAACTTGTAATGGATGATCGAGATTTCTATATTCTCTGGTCTATCTACCCTCTCCTCTCTCAATTTTAAGAATAGACAATAGATTTATCTTATGGTGCGCAAGCATAAAATACTAAAGCAAGAATATAGAAGTAACTTATAATGACAACCAAGAACTAATTCAAGAACCTTAAATAATCAACATTCAATTCGTAGCTACAGCCCCAAAACAAGGGCGTTTAGCCACTTATCTCTAAGAAAAGAAAGAAGAAGAAAAGAATCCTAAAAAATATTGACAACTTTATACTCTGATGCCCTATAATTGACCTCCTCCCCGAATAATTGATGTTCTCTAATTATTATTTCTATGGACTATTTATAGATGTAGAAAACCCTATATAAAATAATTGAGTCCAAATCAAATAAGGAACCCAAAATAAAAAGGAATCAAATTTATTCTTGAACCGTGTCGCCTCACTTCTTTTGTTATTGCCACCTTCAGTTGTGACATGTGGCAGCAGTCCTGCGCTGTTAACAATTGAATTGCATTCTAAGGCACTGCATATATATATATTTATATATTATTTTATTCAATTTAATCCATTAAGTTGTTGCTTGATTTCCTTCTTCAATCTTCCATCTTTAATTCGTTTTAGCTTCAAACTTCTTCAACTTTACACCAATTTATTCCTACAAATAAAATATAATATTTAGCACGTACATTCCATAAAATCCATGCTAACAAGGACATATAAATAATAAATGTGAGAAAAATAATAATTAAAATATATATATTTTTGGCCTCACATCAACAATCATAAGAGTTGCATCATCATGGCCTCTAATGAACCAGATCACTCCATCAAGAAAATTGAAAGAATTACTCGAATAGTCATTCCCAGTAAAGTACCTAGGGGGCCCTATCTACACAGGAAGGAAAATGGTCTCTATTTTTACTGAGATGATATGCAAGGTTTTTAATTAATTTAATGGATGGCATGCCAAATTTCTTTCTACAGGGGGCAGGGTTGTTGTCATTAAACATGTGCTTTTGGCTCTGCCTACTCACCTCTTGGCTGCTATGCACCCTCCTAAGGGTGTATTTGTTATGTTCTAGGTATTTTGATGATCCTCACAAATGTAGGGACCTGGTCCCTGACAAAATGCTCTCGTCCAGATTCAAATGGGGTACAGCTGTAAAGTTGTCACATCATGTGGTAGGTAAAAAGTGCAGTGCACTGCACAAATAGAAAGAGTGGACGAGACTGTTTGTTTCAGTGGCTCACAAATAAAATGACCTGGTCGGCAGCAGAGTTCTCTCCATCAGATGCATAATGGGGTACAACTATAAAGCTGTCATGTCAGTGGTTGGTGAGGCGCCAGCGTACTGAACCAATCAGAATGGACGAGGGTGTTTGTCCAATGGGTAAAATCTCTTTATGGTTGATATTTTCAACATGACAAACACCATATTAAATTCATTCATTCAAAGGAGGAAGTCAGCCAGCAAGCCTTTCAAGAACTCGCAAAAAACATTTCAAGGGACCTGGTCCCTGCAAGATTGCTTACATGAAAGGTGACAAGACAGCTGTCAGAAAAGCTGCCACCTCTGATGTGGTAGGTGCACAAACTTTCTAAACAGCAGACCTTCAGCCAATAGGGTGGTCTCAACAAGTTTGTGTTGATTTTATATAATCTCTTTCCAAAATACACAAACTCAAGACTTGGCAAACAAAAACTTGGATTTTCTCTGAAAATTCATAAGCTTTAAAAGAAGGCCATCTTCAAGGAAGAACAATATTCATGATCAACAAAGGGACCTGATAGAGTGTTGAAGCATCTTTGTTGAGTTTGAGTTTTGTCAGTTTTTGCAACTTGAAAATTCTCAAGAATACTTGCGAAGACTCACTTTCAAGAAGTATTCTCCGTCAAGCACAACAAGGACCTCATCAAGCTGCAAGCATCAGAGTGTGTCTTAGGAGTTATACTTCCATGCATATATTGTAAATCTATTCCTAGTTTATAAAGGATTCAGATATTTGTTTCGGTTTCTAAAAGCCTAAATCAGTTGAGTTAACTGGTTTAGTAGGCAACATTGTTTTGCTGCTTAGTCAAATTCTAAGTCATCTAGGAGCTAGTTGATTTAGTGGGCGGTGTGGTATCCTCTTAGCAAAGTCTAAGTTATCTATGGGTTATAGCTTAGTGGGCAGTGTTATATCTACTTAGGCTCGTTAAGTAATAGAGGTATTACTTAGTTGTGAGATTAATAACATCTTCTCACTTTGGTTGTAATTGTGTTTTAATTTTTCTTGAAAAGATTAGTAAAAACAGTTTGGAAAATCCTGTGAGACAGGTCGTGGTTTTACTCCCTTGAGCAAGGAGGTTTCCACGTAAAAATCTTGTGCCTGTTTTATATTGTGCTATTTATTTTCGCACTTTTACTTCTATACTGTTATTCTGTCGAGGGACCTAGTTCCGAGATCACTGGTGGGCGCATACATTCCAACAGTACTCAACCAAATTAAAAGGCTGATTATCAGATTTTTCTGGGGTGGTGCGGTAGAAAAGAAAAAACACCATTGGGCTTCTTGGGAGAACCTTTGTTTCCCTTAAGAAGAAGGAGGTGCAAACTTCAGAAGATTAAATGACATATGTATTGCCTTTACTACTAAGCTTTGGTGGAGTCTTAGAACCAACAACTCTCTTTGGAAAATGTTTGTGGTGGCTAAGTATTGTCAAAGATCTCATGTTTCGACTAATCAATGGTATACTGGGCAATCTCAAGCATGGAACGCTATCTGCAAAATCAGAACAAAGGTGGACCATTACATTGTGTGGAGACTTGGGAGAGGCAACATTGATGCTTGGTATGACAACTGGTCTGATAAAGGCCCTTTATGGGCTCACTTACCAGATGGAAGCAGGCCGTGAAAACTACAGCTGAAGGATGCTATCACAGGAGACACTAGAAATTGGGATGGTTGGGATACTTATCTTCCTGAAACAATTAGAAATTACACCAACAACTCTATTTTCATCTTGAAACCTGAAGGACCTGATGTGCTTATTTGGACTTTGGATAAAAAAAGGTAATTTTACTATATCCTCGGCTTGCCAACTCTTGAGACAAAAGAGACAAAAGACTTGGATGAACTCAATGGCATGGCAAAAGAGAAGTTACTTTTAAAATGTGCTTCATGGTATGGAGATCCTTGAGAGACAGAATTCATACTGATGCAAGACTGGCGCGAATGGGGATATCCATTACCTCAAGGTGTTGTTTTTGCAAGACTTCTGATAATGAGACAACTGAACATCTTTTTGGAAGTGGTGAAATGGCTCAAGAACTCTAGAAGATCACCAGTGGCCCCTTTAGAGTCATTTCGAGAGATATTCCTTAATAGACAAATCCTCATAAATTGGTGGAAACTAAAATCCCCTAATTCGGTGTATAACACTATTATCAAATGCTTCCCTACTCTAATAATTTGGGAGATATAGTAGCATTAAATACGGTAATGAAAATTATAATGTGAATATTTCTCTTAACTTTATTGCTACTGGGGTTGGTCAAGTTATTCAGAATTTCATCGGCAATGCGTCCTTTCCCTTCAGTTAAGAGAAAGTTCTAGTTCTTGTGAACTCTAATGTCCACTTCCAGAAGATAGTACCCTTATCTTGGTGTAGACCCTTTTCATCTTTTGTTAAATTAAATAACGATGGAAGCTGCAAAAGAGGAATTTGTGGTGGGGGTGGGGTTATAAGGGACTCAAATGGGCATTTTATTATGGCTTTCTCCTTAGTTCTCAGAGAAGGAACTAGCAACTGGGCTGAGGCAGTCTCTTTGTTGTTTGATGTGAATTGGTGTTATGCAAATAGTCATGATCACGTTATGGCGGAGAGTGACTCCAAGCTGATTGTGGACTGCATTACCTCTTCTATCAAGACTCCTTGGAGAATAACCAAAGAAATGCAAAGTCTGAAGTCTATGGTCCAGCTTAAGGCCTTAAATGTTAAGAATTGTTTCAGAGAAATCAATCAAGTTGCCGGTAAATTAGCTACGATTCCCTAGAATCCAAATTTTACAACAGTTATGCAGATCTACCAAAACAAGTAAACGGGCTAATGGCATTGGATAGATGGGGTCTCCCAGCATTGAGAGTGGTCAACATGAAGAAGAAAAACTTTACCTTTGATCCTCCCTAAATGGGGTTTCATATTTTAATTTAGTATAGGCAAGCTTCTTCTCTGTGCAGGTTTTGGATATCCTAAATATCCTTGTACCTTAGCATTTTCTACATCCCAAAACTCATGTAAGGGTGGTTATATTTGCCTTCATCCTAGCCTAGGAAGGTTCTGTAGCATTATCCCCTTCAAATCTTTTGTATCAAACTTTTTGGAGATGAATAAAATGGTTAGTTGATGTAGAAAAAAAAATTAGACTAGAGCTAGAAAAATTAAGTCATCTTGATTTTTCATATGAAGTAGTAATAGTCCCTCATTTCAATCACGTTAGTTGGGTGGCATAGCTACACATATAATCTAGGTGGTCAATCATACCCTATTCATCAAAATATATATTATGTGTATAGAAAATTGTATGACATATATCGGTCATTTTTTTTTATATATATAAATATAATCTTGGACATGTTTTAACAAAATTTCTGACTTCACCACTATCAGTTGGATGTGTGGCCAATTTTAAAAGATGAAAGTAGTGGATAAAGGACAACTACTTGTCCTTGTTTTCTAACCACTTTGATGCATCCTATGACCACTTGATAGTTCCTACATAGAGAGAGAGGGGAAACAAAAGAAAAGATGATCAATAGAAGAGGGGATATGGAAGAAGTGAAGGAGAAAGGAAAGGTATGTGTAACAGGAGGAAGTGGTTTTCTTGGATCATGGATGGTTATGAGACTTCTTCAACTTGGTTATTATGTTAACACAACTATTAGATCTCATCCAGGTAATTTGTTACTCCTATAATATAATTCTACTCAAAATCTTTCGTAAGCTCATTACATTGATTAACATGATTTCGATCCTGTAATTGGCGCTTAAGTTTGCGTTTCTTTACTTATTTTTCTATGTGTGTGCACAATTTTTTTATTCTTTAATGGAATAACTTCTAGGCCTTCTGCCATTTCTGTTTTGTGATGGCATGGTGTCAACGCAGAATTTTAAAATGTTATTCTGTTTTGTGATGGCTTGTAATAACACTTGAAGTTTAATTTTGGAAACGCAGAAACTTTCTTCTTACTATGTAGTGTTTTTCTTCGTGTAAACTTGTTTCAAAAACTTGTGTCAATATCTGAGAAAGATTCAGATATTTAAAGCCTATAGGTGAGCACAATGATTCATGCATGATATGTGAAAAGGTAGCCTAGAAATACGGAATGTTGCATGAAAATACGAAATGTTGCATTCATCTGTCATGAGTATTCTTGAATGAAATAACTTCATTCATACTTGCAGCACTTTCACATTTTTTAATTCACCAATCTTTATTCTATGTACCATTATCCATTCACACATTATACAAGAGAAAATGATCAAAATGGTCCTTAATGTATGGGTTTGATTCCATTTGGTCCTTAATATATGAACTTGATGGAAATGGTCCTTTATGTATCATAAATTGTGATCAATTAGGTCCTTAACCCTAAAATTAATATATTTCTTTTTTTTGCCGTCAAAATACCCGGAATATGTAAAAGATGCGCTCGTTCAAGACTTTCCTTCCCTTGTTTCCAAAAATTCCAAAAGGGCACACCAATTTTTTTTAACCAAAAGGGCAAAATTGCTCCTGACGGAGCGATTTTCTTCTGACAAAATTGACGCCGTGACTCCTTTAAAAAACATAACAATCGCTGCCGGTCCAAATTTGTTTTTCTTTTTTCTTTAAAATCGGTGCTGTGAAATTTTTTTTAACAACGCTACCCCAGCAGCGTTTAAAAAATAGAAATAGCTGCTATAGCAGCCATTTTCTTAAAAAAGTTTTTTTTTTTTTTATTAAAAATTTCCGAGGTGAGGACTGCTTTAAAAAATAATGGAAAATCGCTCCACGTGTAGCGATTATAGTTTAAAAAAATTTAAATAATCGCTACCAAGGCAGCGATTTCAATAAGAATTTTTATTATTATTTTCCAATTGCTGCTAGCAATCAAAAAGTATACAATAAAAAATTATAAAGTAACTCAATTGGGAAATTTTTTCTACTGAAATCGCTGCCGTGGCAGCGATTTCCCATTATTTTTTTAAGCAGTCCTTGCCTCGAGAATTTTTAATTAAAAAAATTAAAACTTTTTTAAGAAAATAGCTACTATAGAAGCTATTTCTATTTTTTAAACTCTGCTGGGGCAGCGTTGTTAAAAAAATTTTCACAGCAGCGATTTTAAAGAAAAAAGAAAAAAAATTGGACCGGCAGCAATTTTTATATTTTTTAAAGGAGTAACGGCGTCAATTTTGTCAGAAAAAAATCGCTCCTGAGAGATTTTTCCCTTTTGGTTAAAAAAAATTGATGTTCCCTTTTGGAATTTTTGGAAACAGGAATAGGAAAGTCTTGAACGAGTGCATCTTTACATATTCCGTGTATTTTGATGGGAAAAAAAAATTAATTTTAGGGTTAAGGACCAAATTGATCACAATTTATGATACATAAAGGACCATTTCCATTAAGTTCATATATTAAGGACCAAATGGAATCAAAGCTCATACATTAAGGACCATTTTGATCATTTCCCCCAATTATACAATGAACCCAATAGATACATCTACCTCGATCAAATGCATCAGTTTTAGACAAGAGCTAGAAAAAGGAATTAATGAAAATTTGTTGGTTAACTCAAAGTAATTTGCAATCTAAGTTAAATCTATTTTTTCGATTGTTATTTGTTATTAAAAAAAATGCATATAGATTTTCCTACACGTAATAACCATAAAAAAGTGTTCCATTTTATAGTTTAATTTTTCTCATACTTCTTAATGTCACATTTTGCTTTCCCAGCCGTGATAGTATCTCACAATAGTGAATGCTTTAGTATAGACGTAATATATAAATGTGTTTTTTAATTTGATTTTATTTGATATTTGTATTCTTCAATTTTGATTATATATATAAATAGATATTTAAATTTATATAAAGTTGAACAAGTAGATATACATGTTCTATTTGGCATCTTACGTGGCAATTTATGTCTACCACAACATCCTACCTATATTATGTCATATAGAATGTATGTGTTTAGTTGCTCAATTTTATAAAAAATAATTGGGATAATGCATAAGTACCTCCTAGACTATGACCGAAATCCCAGAGACACCTAAACTTAACTAGGGTTCTATTACCCCCTAACTAATTTTAAATGGAATAAATACACCACAAACGTTGATATGGCATAGAGAGTATGCACACTCTCTTGAAGGCACACGATGAGTGCACTAATTGGACACATGTCATTTTTTGATTGGTATAATTAGTTAGTACACATATTTATTGACGATAAAACTTATATATATTTAATTATTTTTATATCTTTCTTTGTAAAATATTTATTTTAGTTTCTTTTCAGTTTAAACTTTTTTCTAATGAATTTATTATCTTTTCACTTTTAATTATTTTAAAAACAATTATGTGTATTTTAAAAAAAATAAAATTTAAAAGTGTCCTTTAATTTTAATGTTTTAATTTCTTTATGTTTTATTTGATTTTCTTCACTTATTTTGATATCCGTTCAAAATTAACTTATTTTAAATGTCTAATATTTACACACGTGACGAGCGAGTGTGTATAAACACAACCAACTTGGGTGGTTGAAGGTGCCACATCAGCACAAAAGGTGCACAAAAATATGAAAAAAATGAGTTCGGGGGTAATAGGATCTTAGTTAAGTTTAGGTGTGTCTCTGAGATTTCGGTCATAGTCTAAGGGGATATTATGCCTTATCCCAAAATATTAAATACCTACTTGTACACGCGTAAAATCAAAAGACATAAATATGTATTAGTTGAGACGAAATTAAAAGACATATTTACATATCATGTTAGTGGGATGTGTGGCCAAATTTAAAAGTTGAAGGTAATGACCAATAGGTAAATGACAATAACTTGTCCTTGTTTTTTAATCACTTTGATACAATCTATAACCACTACATAGAGAGAGAGGAAAAGAAATAAGAGATGAATAGAGGGGATATGGAAGAAGTGATGAAGGAGAAAGGAAAGGTATGTGTAACACGAGGAAGTGGTTATCTTGGATCATGGATGGTTATGAGACTTCTTCAACTTGGTTATTATGTTAACACAACTATTAGATCTCATCCAGGTGATTTGTTAGTGCTATTTATTTTTTGTATGCTCATCACATCAATTGACATGATTTGGATCCTATATGACATAGTTGGGGCGCGTGGGAAATGTTTATATGCCACGTAAGACAAAAAATTGTAAAAAATTACAAAAAAATGGATTCGGAATAATAGAATCTTAATTTAGTTAATGTATGTCTCTGAAATTTCGATCATAGTCTAATGATACTTGTGTGTTATCCCATTATTTTTTCGGCAATACCTTCACATAAATTGAAACAAAGCATGATTAATTTATGTCATTATTGTCCGGTTAAAATTATATAATTTTTTAGCCTAACTTTCATTGATTGTAGATGGCAAGAAGGATGTAAGCTACCTCACAAATCTCCCAGGTGCACAAGAAAAGTTGAATATTTTTAATGCTGATCTACAAAAATCACAAAGTTTCAATGCAGCAATTGAAGGTTGCATTGGTGTATTTCATGTTGCACATCCAATTGATTTTGAAAACAAAGAAACTAAAGAAACAATAATACAAAGAACAATTAATGGGGCAATAGGTATTTTACAGGCATGTCTCGATTAAAAAACAGTCAAACGCGTTGTATACACTTGTAGTGCAACTATGGTTGTGGGTACTGGAAGTTCCAACATAATCGATGAATGCTCGTGGACAGATGTAGGTGTTATGAGAACATTGAAGCCTTTTTAAGTGTCACACCCCGAGCCTACACCTTGGGCAGGACTGGCACTCGAAAACCATTGTTGGCCCCAAGCAAACCCTTTGCCTGGCTTACTTACTCAGCAGAAGACTTCACTTAACAGAGATAAACCCATATAACTCAAGAATGTTAATAAGAAAGCATTCAACTAGCCAATAAGGCAAACTCAAGTCTTTAAACAACATCTGAAATGAATAAGACTAAAGAACTATACATATCAGTCTATAAAGCCTCTAAACAATGAGGGATGTCGGGACAAGACCCCTGATCATCCTAACAACTGAAATACTAGAAAGCAAAGTAAAAGGAGTCCTCCGGAATGTAAGGAGGCTAACCAACTGACTCTGAGTGCTCAACTGGATCAACGGGGCCTTGGATATTGATCCTGATATCTTGTGTCTGCATCATAAAACGATGCAGGCCAAATGGCATCAGTATATTAAATGTACAAGTATGCGAGGGGAATACTAAACATACCATAAGCTTGAAAGGAATCTGAAAGAAACACTTACCTTGGCTTTACTCAACTCATGAATAACTTAACTCAAATTCAAAGTAAACACCAATAATGGTGTAGTTATACAAAACATTTATAATAGTAGTAGCAACTCAATTTGTTAAAGGAATGTAATAACAACTCAGTTTACTTGTAAAGTAATATAATACTGTGGGAGTTTCTCTAACCAAAAACCACCACTATGAGCCTAAATGGTGATACAACGTCTTGCCCACGCTACCAGAACTGTCATATACTTTGTCGTCATATAGAACGCCTTAACTAAGAGGATCCACTAGTCTATGCTAAAAAGCACTTAAAGAACCATCTAAAAAGTATGATCATTTACTACCCATGACGACTACATGGTTTATGGAGACTTGAGTTATTATGAACTCGCATCCCAATATCAGTACTCAATACTACTCCCTAAAATATACTTAGCTCATATGTTTTTAAAACAAAACTTCTTTCTTTGGTTTGAGTTAATTACTCAAAACTAAGCTTAAAAGCTCTCTTGGAATCGATGTTACCTTTCTTGCTCAAATGTGAAAACATTTTTAACCCTTGGAAATACTTAGTTCCCGTATAATCTTCGAAAAAGTGAACTTTTACTCTTACTCTTTACTCAACTCAGAGCTTAAGTCTTAAAACAAAGTTAAAACGTTTGTAAAAGACTTTTGGAAAACTTTATGAATTTCTCTTAACTTGACTCTTAACTTTCCTTGAATTGAATTATGGATTCAAGGATTGTGATTTGTGATAGGAACAATCTCATGATGTTTAGGAGTGTTTTTAGATAGTCAAACATGAAAAAAGATCAGCAAATCACTGTCTGGAAACTAGTCCGCGATGCGGAGATATAATTAAATATTTGGTCGTTAAAATAATTTTTGAGACAGAACGGTCCGTGACCGCTCCACGACTTGAGGAGAATTTTCCCATTCTGAGGATTGTGGACCTGGTGCCTAAATTTCCCCCGACTTTTTCTTCTTCAATTTTCCAACCCCAAATTACCTAAACTCGACTATTTTTCTCAACTTCTCGTTAGATTCAGATACCCAGTAAATGTACCCAAGAACCTAACTCAAAACAACTCCAAAACTCGACGCGATAATCTCAAGAACTCCTCAATTCAGCCCAATGCAAGAACGAAAATAAATTCAAGAACACATATAAAGAACATCAAACTTTCAACCCTTTTTAGGACAAATTTCGCTGAAATAATCATGATTAGCACGTGGGTGAATGAACCCAACACTATGAAAGTCTCACATACCTCGTAGGGATTACCCCTTGACGAAATCCACAATCTTAGCTTCAAGAATTTGACGATTCTTGCTTTTTCTCCTCTTTTCTCCTCTTCTTTTCTCTTATCTAAAACCCTAACTCAATCTTGAAAAGCGTAAACTGACCAAGTTTAGTTTAGACCTCTAACTAATTACCAAAAATGAATTAATTTAATTGTGTATGGTAAAGACCAAAATACCCTTCCAAAATCTGGTTTAGACTTTCCTTATTTGAACATCCCAACTTCAAATGGGCTTATCTTACTCATAAGAACTCGAAATCATGTAAACTCGATGGCGTTGGAAATATAATTCCAAGATATTTCCTACGGTATCTGGAAGCACACCTAAATCATCCCGAGTTAGGAGTTATGGTAATTTGAATTTGACCAAAAACCCAAACTTAACATAACTTAACAAATTTCAAGATTTTTCATTCTTTCCTAAAATGACTATTTCCAATTCTAACTCTTTCTAGTTCTTTCAATTAGCGAGATTGCAACATATCGCACCTAGAAACGACTATAAAGAGTTTAAAATATGAAAATATTGATTTTTGGAAAGAATAAGGAAATCTGGAAATTTTGTCTAAGATAAGAAAGTGAGTTTTTGCCATTTTCAAACAGCCATAACTCCTAGCTCAGGAAAAGTTAGGATAATATTTTGATGTGGTTGGAAATCCCTTGGAGAGATCTTTCCAACACCGCCGAGATTGCACGATTTCGACATCGTATGAGTGAGATATGCCTTCCGGAAGTTGGGTTGTTAGATCGAGGAAAGTTTCAATCCGGATTTAGCGAAAGGCAAAGTAGTCTTTTCTCTAATTAATTTCCTAATACATTTTTAGGGATTTATAGGGGTAAAAACAGAACATAATTCAGTTTTGAAAAGTTAGAATACACTTAGGGCTTGGAGAAGAGAGAAAGAGAGAAAGAACAAGACAAAAAGGGAAGAATTAGCCAAGATCATTCAAGATTGCGAATGGAATTCGTCGGGGGTGATCCCTATTAAGGTATGTGAGATTTATTTCGTGTTGGGTTAGTTCACCCACACACTAATTTTTTTCAATTCAGCATAATTGGAGTTGTTTGAATGTTAAGAAAGTGAAGTTCTTGAAGAACATTGTTGAATTCTTGTGGGTTGATTGTTGAATGCCTAGTGTTGAATTGATTCATGTTTCCGGGTTGTTTTGCGAGTTAGATTGGTTGTATATTAAGGGTAAAATTTATCCTAGGGGTTTGGGGAAAGTATCATGGAAGTTTGGACGGTTTAGATATGAAAAACGGAGGAGAAAAGTCGAGAACACCTGGGTACAGGGATTGGGGCGTCGCGCCTATCAGCGCGCACCAAAATGTTCTCTGAGGTTTGGCCTCTGGCGCTTCGCCCCACCCAGCTCTCTGAGGTTTGGGGCCTGGCACCCCACGCCTCTCAGAGTGCCAGGGATGCCATTTCTCCTCATTCGTTCCCCACCTTCTCGTACGTGTTCCAAAGTGATGTACCTATGTTTCCTAATCGATTCCAACACTCTAAAGTACATATAAGCATCATGAAATCATCCATAAACATGAGATCATGAACCTTGAATCCATAATTCAATTCAAGGAAAGTTAAGTTCAAAGTCAAAGAAGTTAAGAGTCAAGTCTAGAAGTTAAGAAGTAAGTCAAAGAAAAGTTTCTCAAACTTCTCAAGGGTCTTTAATAATGTTTTAACATCATTTTTAAGACTTAAGTTTTGAAGTTAAGCAAAAGTAAAGCTATGGTTTGAAGTTCTTTTCTTCAAAGAGGTATATGGGGACTATGTATTCCCAAGCAATTTAAAAGAAATGTTTTCACATTTAAACAAGATTGGAAATTGAGATTTCCAAAGAGCCTTCGGGCTAGTTTTCAGAAAAGAGAAATCGCTTTCTAAATGAAACAAGACGGAAAACTTTGATTTCCAAGAAAGCCTTTGAGCTAAGTTTTTGAGTACTAATCTCAAATCACAAAGGAAATATGGTTTAAAAATATAAGAGCCAGTACATTTTTAGGAGTAGTATTTAGCACCGAATTGGGGGAGCGTTCAAAGAATCCACAGTCCCCATAGAACCATTTAGCCATCATGGGTAGAAGAGGTTCATACTTTTTAGATGAATCCTTTTCAAATTAGACTAGTGGATCCATTAGGCAGTTTAGATACTGTACCTTTGGCCAGGTGTAGAATGCACTGGCAGCGTGAGGTTGATCGTTGTATCATCACTATAGCTCTTATGTGATGGTTGTCGGTTAGAGAAACTCTCACAACAGTTATTGTATTTCTATATACGTCAGTTCATTTGTATTTCTACATAAATCTCAGATTCATTGTATCTTTGCATACACACAGAGTTTATAGCATGTTTTAAACAACTTTTCTTTATATTGAACTTGCTTTAAATTGCTTTATATTGAAATGAGTCAGTCAGGTTGATTTGAGTGACCCAGGTAAGCTATTCAGTTTCTTTTAGATTCTTTCTAGCCTATGTGTGGTTTAGCATCGCATACATTCAATGTACTGATGCTAGTTGGCCTGCATCTTATTATGATGCAGACGCAGGTAACCAGGATCAGCATCCAGCACCTCGTTGATCCAGTTGAGAAGCTCAGAGTCAGTGGCGAGCCTTATTGCATTCCAGAGGACTCTTTTATTCGCTTTCAGTCTTTTATTTATTAGGATGTTTTGGGTTTGTCCCAACATCCATCTCAGTATTTTAGAGTCTTCATAGACAGTCAGATAGTTATTAGTTCAATTGTCTTTCTTTATCTTTTAGATGTTGTTTTGAGTCATAAGTTGCCATTTTGGCTAAGGTGTTATCATTTAAACTATTACTTGAGTTTATGTTGTTGAGTTAAGTCTTCTGTTGAGTTAAGTAAGTCAGGCCAAGGGTTCGCTTCGGGCCAGCAATGGTCTTCGAGTGCCGGCCACGTTCAGGGTGTGGCTCGGGGCGTGACAAAATTGGTATCAGAGAACAGAGTTCAAGCACTGCAGAGGATTCAGAGAACTTCATTGAGGAAGTGAAAAAGGTGTTCGATGTGATGCATGTTATTGATACTGCGAGAGTTGAGCTAGCTGCATATCAGAAGAAGAATGTTGCTAGGACCTGGTTTGATCAGTGGAAAGGGGGTAGAGCTGAGGATGCACCACCTACGAGTTGGGCATATTTTGAGGAGGCCTTCTTGGGAAAATTTACCCCAAGAACTGAAAGAGGCTAAGGTACATGAGTTTCTCACCCTAAAGCAGAATTCTTTTAGTATGCATGAGTATGGGTTGAGGTTCACCCAACTGTCTCGCTATGCTCCTGAAATTGTTGCGGACATGAAAAGTAGGATGAGTTTGTTGTTGCCGGTTTGGGTCCCCTGTCAAGCAAGGAGGGCCGATCAGCAATGCTTATTGGTGACATGGACATCTCGAGGTTGATGGTCTATGTGCAGCAGGTAGAGGAAGAGAAGCTGAGGGATAGGGAGGAGTTCAAGAACAAGAGAGCTAAGACAGGAAATGAGTCTGGGTAGCAGAAGAGTAATGCAAACCGGTCGTTTTTCCAACAAGAATAGAAGGGACCTGCTCCATCATCTGCTAGTGCACTTGCACCTAAGAACAAGAATGAGTACTACGGTCAAAATTCCAGAGTTAAACCTACCTATTCACAGGGTAGTGTGGCGCAAGGGGGTAGGAACCATTCAGGTATTTGTCGTGAAGGCTCCACTAGTTGTTTCAAGTGTGGTCAGAGTGGACATTTCATGCGAGAGTGTCCAAAGAACAGGCAGGGTAATGGGGGCAATAGAGCCCAGTCTTCTTCAGTTGCTCCACCAGACAGGGATGCACCTAAAGGAGCTACTTCTGGTACTGGCGGAGGTGCAAACCGTCTCTATGCAATCATCAGTCGCCAAGAGCAAGAGAACTCACCAGATGTTGTCACTAGTATGATTCTCAAGTCTTTGAATTTACTGTTTATGCCTTGCTAGACCCAGGAGCGAGTTTATCTTTTGTAACTCCTTATGTTGCAAATAAGTTTGAAATCCTTCCGGAGAAACTTAGTGAACCATTCAGTGTTTCCACACCTGTTGGTGAATCTATTCTAGTAGAGAGAGTCTATCGTGATTGTCCCATTTCCGTCAATCACAAGGGTACCATGGCTGATTTAATTGAGTTAGACATGGTAGACTTTGATGTCATTCTTGGTATGGACTGGCTTCATGCCTGTTATGCCTCCATAGATTGCAGAACTCGAGTTGTCAAGTTTCAGATTCCTAATGAGCCAGTTATAGAGTGGAGTAGTAATTCAGCAGTGCCTAAGGGTCGTTTCATTTCGTACCTTAAGGCAAGAAGGTTAGCTTCAAAGGGTTGTATCTATCACTTAGTCCGAGTTAATGACTCAAGTGCTGAGGTACCTCCCATTCAGTCAGTTCATATAGTAAGAGAGTTTCCAGAAGTCTTCCCTGATGATCTACCCAGAGTCCCTCCTGAGAGAGAAATAGACTTCGGTATAGACATCATTCCAAATACTTGTCCTATCTCTATTCTTCCATACAGAACGGAACCAGCAGAGTTGAAAGAGTTGAAAGAGTTGAAAGAGCAGTTAAAAAGATCTATTAGATGAGGGTTTCATTCGACCAAGTGTCTCACCTTGGGGCGCTCCGGTCTTGTTTTTGAGAAAGAAAGATGGTTCCCTTAGGATGTGTATAGATTACCATCAATTAAATAAGGTTACCATCAAGAATAAGTATACTCTTCCAACGATAGATGATTTATTTGATCAACTTCAGGGTGCCACCTATTTTTCAAAAATTGACCTCAGATCAGGCTACCATCAGTTGAAAGTTAGGGAATGTGACATTCCAAAGACAGTGTTCAGGACTAGATATGGTCATTATGAGTTCTTGGTCATGTCCTTTGGTTTGACCAATGCACCAGCAGCGTTCATGGATTTTATGAACAGGGTCTTCAAACCTTATTTAGATATGTTTCTTAGCGTCTTCATTGATGACATACTAATCTATTCAAGGAATGAAAAAAATCATGCTAGTCATCTCAGAATAGTTCTTCAGACCTTGAAGGATAGAGGGTTGTATGCCAAGTTCTCTAAGTGTGAGTTTTGGCTTGAGTCTGTGGCATTCTTGGGCCATATTATTTCCGGTGATGGTATTAGAGTTGATACTTAGAAAATTGAGGCAGTGCAGAATTGGCCTAGACCCACATCTCCAACTGATATTAGGAGTTTCTTGGGCTTGGTTGGCTATTATAGGAGATTTGTTGAGGGTTTCTCGTCCATTTCGTCTCCTTTGACGAAGTTGACTCAGAAAACAGTGAAGTTTCGATGGTCTGAAGCTTGTGAGAAAAGTTTTCAGGAATTGAAGAAGAGGTTGACTAGTGGCCCAGTTTTCACCTTACCAGAGGGTACTCAAGGTTTTGTGGTGTACTATGATGCATCCAGAGTTGGTTTGGGTTGTGTGTTAATGCAGAATGGCAAGGTGATAGCCTATGCCTCCAGACAGTTGAACGTTCATGAGAAGAATTATCCAACCCATGACTTAGAGTTGGCTGCGGTAGTCTTCGCTTTAAAGATTTGGCGTCACTACTTGTATGGTGTTCATGTTGTTGTATTCACTGAGCACAAAAGCTTACAATATGTGTTCACTCAGAAAGAACTTAATCTCAAACAAAGGAGGTGGTTAGAGTTGCTCAAGGATTATGAAATGAGTGTTCTCTACCACCCAGGTAAGGCTAATGTGGTTGTTGATGCTTTAAGCAGGTTATCTATGGGTAGTACCACCCATGTTGAAGAAGAGAAATGGGAGTTAGCCAAAGATGTGCACAGACTTGCATGCCTGGGAGTCAGACTTATGGATTCCACAGAAAGAGGAATAGTGGTGACAAACGGGGCTGAATCATCACTTCTGTCAGAAGTGAAGTAAAAGCAAGACCAAGACCCCATTTTGCTCGACTTGAAGGCAAATGTTCAAAAGCAAAGAGTATTAGCTTCCGAACAAGGGGGAGATGGTGTGTTAAAATACCAAGGTAGATTGTGTGTACCAATGGTGGATGAACTCCAAGAGAGGATCATGGAGGAAGCTCATAGCTCCAGATACTCCATCCATTCGGGCTCCACCAAAATGTACCGTGATTTGAGAGAGGTATATTGGTGGAATGGTATGAAGAAGGATATTGCAGAAGATTATGCCAAGTTATACATTCAGGAGGTAGTAAGACTTCATGGAGTTCTAGTCTCCATTATTTCAGATAGAGGTGCCCAATTTACTGCACAGTTCTGGAAATCTTTTCAGAAAGGTTTGGGTTCAAAGGTTAACTTGAGTACTGCCTTTCATCCCTAAACAGATGGGCAAGCAGAGCGCACCATTCAGACATTAGAAGACATGTTGAGGGCTTGTGTGATTGATTTCAAGGGAAATTGGGGTGATCACCTATATCTCATAGAGTTTTCTTACAACAACAGTTTTCACGCTAGCATCCAAATGGCTCCTTATGAAGCTCTTTATGGGAGAAGATGCAGATCTCCTATTGGATGGTTCGAAGTTGGTGAAGCAGGGTTGATAGGACCAGATTTGGTTCACCAAGCTCTGGAAAAGGTGAAGGTGATTCAAGAGAGGATGAAAACGGCAAAGAGTCGTCAAAAATCCTGCACAGATGTTAGAAGAAAGCCACTAGAGTTTGAAGTAGATGATTGGGTGTATTTGAAGGTTTCACCCATGAAGGGAGCCATGAGGTTTGGTAAGAAGGGGAAACTAAGTCCCCGATATATTGGACCTTATCGCAAAGTTAAGAGGATTGGAAATGTAGCTTATGAGTTGGAGCTACCACAAGAGCTAGTAGCGGTGCATCCGATATTTCACATCTCCATGTTGAAGAACTGCATGGGAGATCCTTCATTGATAGTACAAACTGAAAATATGGGGATTAAAGAAAATTTATCTTACGAGGAGACTCTAGTTCAGATTTTAGATCGCCAAGTTCGCAAGTTGAGAACAAAAAAAGTTGCATCAGTCAAAGTCCTTTGGAGGAACCAATTTGTTGAAGAAGGTAGTTGGGAAGCTGAGGAGGACATGAAAATGAGATATCCCCATCTCTTCGAATCTGGAGAGAATGTAGTTGAAAGTAATAATTCTCTTCTTAGTACTCCTTGAATTATCGAGTAAGCATGTGTTAATTGTTTTGCTTGTTGAGTGTTGAACTTGATCTTATCACCCTTAACATAGTAAAATAAAGCTCATTCGAGGACGAATGTTTCCAAGGGGTAATATTGTAACATCTCGCACCTAGAAACGACTATAAAGAGTTTAAAATATGAAAATATTGATTTTTGGAAAGAATAAGGAAATATGGAAATTTTGTCTAAGTTAAGAAAGTGAGTTTTTGCAATTTTCAAACAGCCATATCTCCTAGCTCAGGAAAAGTTAGGAGCATCTCTTGATATGGTTGGAAATCCCTTAGAGAGATCTTTCCAACGCCGCCGAGATTGCACGATTTCGACATCGTATCAGTGAGATATGCCTTCCGTAAGTTGGGTTGTTAGATCAAGGAAAGTTTCAATCCGGATTTAAGGAAGGGCAAAGTAGTCTTTTCTCTAATTAATTTCCTAATTCGTTTTAAGGGATTTATAGGGGTAAAAATAGAACTTAATTCAGTTTTGAAAAGTTAGAATACACTTAGGGCTTGGAGAAGAGAGAAAGAAAGAAAGAACAAGAGAAAAAGGCAAGAATTAGCCAAGATCATTCATGATTGCGAGCGGAATTCGTCGGGGGTGATCCCTATTAAGGTATGTGAGATTTATTTCATGTTGGTTTAGTTCACGCACACACTAATTTGTTTCAATTCAGCGTAATTGGAGTTATTTGAATGTTAAGAAAGTGAAGTTCTTGAAGAACATTGTTGAATTCTTGTTGGTTGATTGTTGAATGCCTAGTGTTGAATTGATTCATGTTTCTGGGTTGTTTTGTGAGTTAGATTGGTTGTATATTGAGGGTACAATTGATCCTAGGGGTTTGGGGAAAGTATCATGGAAGTTTGGAGGATTTAGAGATGAAAAACGGAGGAGAAAAGTCGAGAACACCTGGGTAGAGGGTTGGGGCGTCAAGCCTCTCAGCGCGCCCCAAAATGTTCTCTGAGGTTTGGCCTCTGGCGCGTCACCCCAGCCAGAGCGCCCCACCCAGCTCTCTGAGGTTCGGGGCCTGGCTCCCCACGCCTCTCAGAGCGCCAGGGACGCCAGTTCTCCCCATTCGTTCCCCACCTTCTCGTACGTGTACCTAAGTGATGTACCTATGTTTCCTAGTGGATTCCAACACTCTAAAGTACATCTAAACATCATGAAATCATCCATAAACATGAGATCATGAACCTGAATACATTATTCAATTCAAGGAAAGTTAAGTTCAAAGTCAAAGAAGTTAAGAGTCAAGTCTAGAAGTTAAGAAGTAAGTCAAAGCAAAGTTTCTCAAAGTTCTCAAGGGTCTTTAATAATGTTTTAACGTCATTTTTAAGACTTAAGTTTTGAAGTTAAGTAAGAGTAAAGCTATGGTTTGAAGTTCTTTTCTTCAAAGGGGTATATGGGGACTATGTATTCCCAAAGCAATTTAAAAGAAATGTTTTCACATTTAAACAAGATTGGAAATTGAGATTTCCAAAGAGCCTACGGGCTAGTTTTCAGAAAAAGAGAAATCTCTTTCTAAATGAAACAAAAAGGGAAACTTTAATTTCCAAGATAGCCTTTGAGCTAAGTTTTTGAGCACTAATATCAAATCACAGAGGAAATATGTTTTAAAAACATAAGAGCCAGTACATTTTTGGGAGTAGTATTGAGCACCGAATTGGGGGAGCATTCAAAGAACCCACAACCCCCATAGAACCATGTAGCCATCATGGGTAGAAGAGGTTCATACTTTTTAGATGAATCCTTTTCAAATTAGACTAGTGGAACCAATAGGCAGTTTAGATTCTGTACCTTTGGTCGGGTGTAGAATGCTCTGGCAGCGTAAGGTTGATCGTTGTATCATCACTATAGCTCTTATGTGATGGTTGTCGGTTAGAGAAACTCCCACAACAGTTATTGTATTTCTATATATATCAGTTTATTTGTATTTCTACATACATCCCACATTCATTGTATCTTTGCATACACACAGAGTTTATAGCATGTTTTAAACAGCTTTTCTTTATATTGAACTTGCTTTAAATTGCTTTATATTGAAATGAGTGAGTCAGGTTGATTTGAGTGAGCCAGGTAAGTTATTCAGTTTCTTTCAGATTCCTTCTAGCCTATGTGTGGTTTAGCATTCCTACTCGCATAGTCGTACATTCAATGTACTGATGCCAGTTGGCATGCATCTTATTATGATGCAGACACAGGTAACCAGGATCAGAATCTAGCACCTCGTTAATCCAGTTAAGCAGCTCAGAGTCAGTGGTGAGCCTCATTGCATTTCGGAGGACTCTTTTATTCGCTTTCAGTCTTTTATTTATTAGGATGTTGTGGGTTTGTCCCAATATCCATCTCAGTATTTTAAAGGCTTCATAGACAGTCAGATAGTTATTAGTTCAAATGTCTTTGTTTATCTTTTAGATGTTGTTTTGAGACATAAGTTGCCATTTTGGCTAAGGTGTTATCATTTAAACTATTACTTGAGTTTATGTTGTTGAGTTAAGTATTCCGCTGAGTTAAGTAAGCCAAGCCAAGGGTTCGCTTCGGGCCAACAATGGTCTTCGAGTGCCGGCCACGTCCAGGGTGTAGGCTCGTGGCATGACAGAGATGTTACAATATCTCCCCCTTGGGAACGTTCATCCTCGAATGAGATTACTCCAGTTTCAACATGCCAACTTATAAATTAAAGAGTACTAAGAAGAGAATTAGTACCTTAATCTGGAATTTCTCCAGTTTCAAAGAGCTATGGATAGCTCTTCTTCTTATCTTCTTCAACTTCCCAAGGAACTACCTCAACAAACTCGTTCCTCCAAAGAACTTTGACTGATGCTACTTCCTTAGTCCTCAACTTGCGAACTTGGCGATCTAGAATCTGAACCGGAATCTCCTCATAAGATAAGCTATCTGTGATCCCAATATCTTTAGTTGGTATGATCATTGAAGGATCACCCATACACTTCTTCAACATGGAGACATGAAGTACCGGATGAACCGCTACCAACTCTTGGGGTAGCTCTAACTCATAAGCTACAATGCCAATCCCCTTGAATATCCTGTAAGAACCAAGATACTGGGGACTAAGCTTCCCCTTCTTACCAAACCTCACAACACCCTTTATGGGTGAAACATTCAAGTATACCCAATCATCTACTTCAAACTCTAAGTTCTTTCTCCTAACATCAGTGTAGGATTTTTGACGACTCTGTGTTGTTTTCAACCTCTCTTGGATTACTTTCACTTTTTCCATAGCATGATGAACTAAGTCTGGTCCTATCAACCCAGCTTCACCAACTTCAAACTATCCAATAGGAGATCTGCAGTTTCTCCCAAAAAGAGCTTCATAAGGAGCCATTTGCATGATAGAGTTGTAGCTATTGTTGTAAGCAAATTCAATAAGCGGTAGGTGATTATCCCAATTACCCTTGAAATCAATTACACAAGCCCTCAACATATGCTCTAAGGTTTTAATAGTGCGCTCTACTTGACCATCTATCTGAGGATGAAAGGCAGAACTTAAGTTCACCTTTGAACCCAAGCCTTTTTGGAATGACTTCCAAAACTGTGTAATAATTTGCGCACCTCTGTCTAAATGGGTAGATTTTAACAGCAAAAAGTAGGCTGACTTTGTCATTCTATCGACAATCACCCAAATAGAATCATGCTTCCTGCGAGACCTTGGAAAACATGTGCTGAAGTCCATATTGATCATCTCTCACTTCCTTTCCGGAAGTTCTATATTCTGAGCCAAACCACTGGGCCTTTGATGCTCTACCTTAACTTGTTGGCAATTTGGACACTTAGCAACAAACTTTGCAATACCCTTCTTCATACTACTCCACCAATAAACTTCTCTCAGATCACGATACATTTTTGTAGAACCCGGATGAATGGAATATCTGGAGCTATGAGCTTCCTCCATGATCTTCTCTTGGATTTCATCCACCCGTGCTACACACGATCTACCTTGATACCTCAATACACCATCTCCCCCTTGTTCAAAAGCTAATACTTTTTGCTTATGAACATTTTCCTTCAATTCAAGAAAAATAGGATCTTGGTCTTGCTTTCTTTCACTTCTGACACTAATGATGATTCAACCCCACTCATCACCACTATCTCTCATTTTGTGGAATCCATTAGTCGGACTCCCAAGCGTGCAAGTTTGCGCACATATTTTGCTAGCTCTTTCTTATCTTCCTCAAAATGGGTGGCACTACCCATAGATAACCTTCTCAAGGCATCAGCAACAACATTAGCCTTACCTGGGTGATAAAGAATACTCATGTCATAATCCTTGAGTAATTCTAACCACCTCCTTTGTCTGAGATTAAGCTCTTTCTGAGTAAACACATACTGAAGACTCTTGTGATCGATGAACACATCCACATGAACACCATAAAGATAATGGTGCCATATTTTTAAAGCAAATACTATGGCAACCAATTCTAGATCATGGGTTGGGTAAATTTTCTCATGAATGTTCAACTGTCTGGAGGCATAAGTTATGCCCTGCCATTCTGCATTAACACACAACCCAAACCAACTCTAGACACGTTACAATAAACAGCAAAGCCTTGTGTGCCTTCTGGTAAGGTCAATACTCGGGCAGTAGTCAACCTCTTTTTCAATTCCTGAAAGCTTTTCTCACAAGCTTCTGACCAATGAAATTTCACTATTTTCTGAGTTAACTTGGTCAAAGGGGATGAAATAGATGAGAACTACTCTACGAACCTTTTATAATAGCCAGCCAAACCCAAGAAGCTCCTAATGTCAGTTGGAGATGTGGGTCTAGACCAATTCTGCACTGCCTCAATTTTCTAAGTATCAACTCTAATACCATCACCGGAAATAATATGGCCCAAGAATGCCACAGACTCAAGCCAAAACTCACACTTAGAGAACTTGGCATACAACTCTCTATTCTTCAGAGTTTGGAGAATTATTCTGAGATGACTAGCATGATCTTCCTCATTCCTTGAATAGATTAGTATGTGATCAATGAATACGATAACAAACATATCTAAATAAGGTTTGAATACTCTATTCATAAGGTCCATGAATGCTGCAGGCGCATTGGTCAAACCAAAGGACATAACTAAGAACTCATAATGACCATAAAGGGTTCTGAATGTTGTCTCTGAAATATCACATTCTCTTACTCTTAATTGATGGTAGCCTGATTTGAGGTCTATCTTAGAGAAATAAGTAGCACCCTGAAGGTGATCAAAAATATCATCAATTCTCGAAAGAGGATACTTATTCTTGATGGTAACCTTGTTCAACTGACGGTAATCTATACACATCCTAAGGAAACCAGCATTCTTCCTCACAAACAAGACAGGAGCTCCCCAAGGTAAGACACTTAGTCGAATAAAATCCTTATCAAAGAGATCTTTCAATTGCTCTTTTAGCTCTTTCAACTCTGCTGGTGCCATTCTGTATGGAGGACTAGATATAGGACGAGTATCTGGAAGAATATATATACCGAAGTCTATTTCTCTCTCAGGAGGGACTCTGGAAAGATCATCAGGAAAGACTTCTGGAAACTGAAACTGACTGAATAGGAGGTATCTCAACACTAGAGTCATTAACTCAGACTAAGTGATAGACACACCCCTTGGAAACTAACTAAATCGCCTTAAGGTACGAAATGAAACGACCCTTAGGCACTGCTGAACTCCTACTCCACATTATAACTAGCTCATTAGGAATTTGGAACCTAACAACTCGAGTTCTAAAATCAATGGAGGCATAACAGGCATGAAGCTAGTCTATACCTAGAATGACATCAAAATCTACCATGTCTAACTCAACTAAATCAGCCATGGTGTTCTTGTGATTGATGGAAATGACACAATGACGATATACTCACTCAGCTAGAATAAACTTACCAACAGGTGTAGAAACACAAAAGGGTTCACAAAGTTTCTCATTTACAACATAAGGAGTCACAAAAGATAAAAATTCTCATGGGTCTAGTAAAGCATAAACATCAAGAGTAAAGACTTTGATCATACTAGTGACAATATCTGGAGAATTTTCTTGCTCTTGACGACTAGTGATCGCATAAAGGTTGTTTGCTCCTTCGCTAGTACCGAAAGTAGCTCCTCTAGGTACAACCCTGTTTAGTGGAGCAACTGATGAAGATTGGGCTCTATTGCCCTGATTTTCATTACCTTGTCGGTTCTTAGGGCACTCTTTCATGAAGTGACCCTCTTGTCGACACTCTTGTAGAGCCATCGCGACACTTACTGATAAGTTCTTATGTTCCTTGAGGTTTTGATGATCTCCTCACAAGTGCAGGGACCTGGTCCTCTGCAGAGTATGAATACTCGTCAAGTGGTCAAAGTGTTGTACAACTGGAAAGTTGTCTGCGTCAGAAAGTTGGTGAAGCTGCAGAGTACTCCACCAATCAGAAGCGACGAGGTTGTTTGTTCATTGGATAATAACTTTTCAAGTCTAAATATATCAAGGAAAAACAACAAACTAATTCATTCATTCAAAAGGAGAGATCCAGCACGTATTCTTAAGAATTTACTAAGAGAAGTTTGCA
The DNA here is from genome assembly GCA_029582605.1 of Solanum gracilifrons. Classification (NCBI taxonomy): domain Eukaryota; kingdom Viridiplantae; phylum Streptophyta; class Magnoliopsida; order Solanales; family Solanaceae; genus Solanum; species Solanum gracilifrons. Next base: position 45,651 of record JAJOOH010001720.1, on the reverse strand, counting down.
AGGGACCTGGTCCCTCCAAGACTGCGATGTGAAAGGACGACACGACAGCTGTTAGAAAAGCTGCCACTTCTGATATGGTAGGTGCACGTCCTTCCAGAGAGGAAGGCTATCAGCCAATGGGCGGTCCCAAGGAGTTTGTTTTTTATATATTCTCTTAACACAAAACACAAACTCAAGATTTTGGCAAACAAAACTCAAAAGCTTAAAAGGAAAAAGTCATCTTCAAGGTAGAACAATAGTCACACTCAATAAAAGGATCTGATAAAGGGCTGAAGCATCTTTGTTGAGTTTGAGTTTTGTGTCTATCATTTTATAGGTTTTTGCATCTTGAAACTTCTCAAGTATACAATCAAAGACCATTTTGGTGAAGTATTCTACAACAAGCAAAACAAGGACCTGATCAAGCTGCAAGCATCTGACTGTGTCTTAGGAGTTATACTTTCGTGTGTATATTGTAAATTTGTTCCTAGTCTACAAAGGTTTCAAATCTTGTTTCGGTTTCTAAAAGTCTAAATCGTCTAGAGTTAGGTGGTTTACTGGGCGGTGTTGTGTATTTGAATGAATGTTTGTTCACTCACATGAAGAGTTATGCAGGTTGTTTGTCATCAACAAAAAGGGGGAAATTGATAAGTTCTGACGTTCCTTGATGTTTTGATGATCTCCTCACAAGTGCAAAAACTTGGTCCTCTGCATAGTGTGAATACTCGTCCAGTGATCAAAGTGTTGTACAGCTGGAAAGCTGTCTGCATCAAAAAGTTGGTGAAGATGCAGAGTACTCCACCAATCAGAAGCGATGAGATTGCGTGTTCATTGGATAATAACGTTTCATGTCTAAATATATCCAAGGAAAAACAACAAACTAATTCATTCATTCAAAAGGAGAGAGCCAACACGTATTCTCAAGAACTTACTAAGAGAACTTTGCAAGGGACCTGGTCCATGCAAGACTGCGATGTGAAAGGAAGAGACGACAACTGTCAGAAAAGCTGCCACTTCTGATGTGGTAGGTGCACGTCCTTCTAGAGAGGCAGGCTCTCAGCTAATGGGCGGTCCCAAGGAGATTGTTTTTTATATATTCTCTTAACACAAAACACAAACTCAAGATTTTGGCAAACAAAAACTCAAAAGCTTAAAAGGAAAAAGTCATCTTCAAGGTAGAACAATAGTCACACTCAATAAAAGGATCTGATAAAGGGCTGAAGCATCTTTGTTGAGTTTGAGTTTTGTGTCTATCATTTTATAGGTTTTTGCATCTTGAAACTTCTCAAGTATACAAGCAAAGACCATTTTGGTGAAGTATTCTCCAGCAAGCACAACAAGAACCTGATCAAGCTGCAAGCATCCGAGTGTGTCTTAGGAGTTATACTTTCGTGCGTATATTGTAACTCTGTTCCTAGTCTATAAAGAATTCAGATCTTGTTTCGGTTTCTAAAAGTTTAAATCGTCTAGAGTTAGGTGGTTTAGTGGGCGGTGTTGAATCCACTTAGAAAAATCTATATTGATCGATAAGGGTTAGTATAGTGGGTAGTGTTGTATTTGCTCTGGCTCATCTAAGTGATATGAGATATAGCTTAGTGTGGAGATTAGCAGGCAAATCTCATTTTGTAAGCTAGCTTTTACTTTTGCTTGGAGAAGATTAATGAAAGTTGTTTGAAAAGTCCTAGCAGGCCAGGTCGTGGTTTTACTCTCTTGTGCAATGAGTGTTCCACGTAAAACACTTGTGCAGATCTTACTTTTAGCTATTTATTTTCTGCATATTTTTAGTTACTGTTCTTGCTCTTGCTGAGACAAGGGACCTGGTCCCTGACTGACAGTGGATGCATACATTCCATCAATTGGTATCAGTAAAGGTATTCTCTAGTTGGTCAACACCAAGAGAGATTCCAATGGAAAGAATGGTTGCTCTACTGAGATGGCCAGAAGGCCGGTCTTCAACAAGGCCACCCTTATTTGATGGTCAGTATTATCGGTGGTGGAAACATTGCATGTTTGACTTCATAATGGCTGAAGACTGTGAGCTGTGGGATGTTATTTGTGAGGGTCCCTATGTGCCGTCTATAGAAGTAAAATATGGGGATGTCACAAGGGTCGTTGTCAAAACTCGACAGCAATACAATGAATTTGACAAATGGAAAGTTGAGAAAAATCACAAGGCTAAGAAGTTCTTAATGTGTGGAATCGGACCTAATGTATATAATCTTATTTCTTCGTTTGAATCAGCTTAAGAAATTTGGGATCTGTTGAGAACTATCAATGATGAAGCTGAGGAAACATGGGCAGATCTGACTGGGGATGCTGATCAGAAGGGAGATGCAAAAAGGTATGAATCACTAGCCTCCAAGGTGTCACAATGTGAGAACCTTGAAGTAGAAGAGACCATGGACTATCTCACTCAAAAATTTCAAAAACTTGTGAGTAAACGTGGAGGTTCCATGAAGGAAGAAGCTCATGATAGCGCTACAAGATCTAGTGGCATATGTTACAAGCGCGTTCAACTAGGTCACACCATGAGAGACTGTCCTGTCCTTAAAGTTGATTACAAGAAAGTAAAAGACCAAGAGGGGGACCAGGTCCGTGCCAGCAGTAGCAGAAAAGAAACCTTTTTCCAGATGGAAAAGAGGGAGATGACTGCATGGGAAGACTCCTCAAGTGTTTCAGATAACTCTGAGCACTCTGATGAAGCCTTTATGGCAAAATATGATGATGAGAAAGATGAAGAAGAGGTAACCCTTTCTGATCTTAAACTAAACTTGCATGTTTACTGTGTTAAGAAGTTGAGAAGTCTAGTCGTTGTTTTGATTGACTCTTTCATTGAGTTAACAACTGAAAATGATCTGATGAACAACAGCCTAGATATCCTTTGAGAAGAAAAAGTAGCCTTGGTTGACCAAATGTTGATTGTGGAAGAACAATTGATGGTTCTAGAAGCTGAAAATCTAGAACTTAGGGAAAAATTAAAGATGCTGAGTGAGAAATGTGGCAACAATAAGGGGGAGGACAGCAGCTTGCAAATCGAGCTAGAAACCGGTTTGAATACTGCTGAAACAAAACTTGTTATGGCCTTAGAGAGAAATAATCAGTTAGAGAGGGACCTGGTCCGTGTCAAAGAAGAACTGAACAAATCTCTCAAGTGGACCAACTCCTCAAAATTCCATGCAAAGCTTACCAGTCAAGGTCAAAATGATAGGAAGGGGTTAGGAAATTCAAGAAAAAGTCCTTCTTACAATCTCCATGGCAAAGATGTGTCCATGTCTGATAGTTTGTCGTGTCTCCATTGTGGTCGCGATGGTCACTTGAAGAAGGATTGTTCAGCTTGGAAAGGACCCAAGATAAACTCTCAAAATATTCTAAGCAGAGGAACATGAAAAAGAAGGGACCTGGTCAACAGAGCAACAAGCAGAAAAAGACACCTGGTCAATAGAATAACTGGCAGAAGAAGGGACATGGTCATGCTCCTGTTCCTACATTGAAAAAAATCAATCTGCCTCACTGGACAAAGAAGTCTCTTATCACTCACTTATCTGCTTACTAGGAACTCCAACTAAAGTGGGTTCCCAAGGTTAACAAGTGATATGGTATTCTTGTGAGAAAAAGTAGCAGCAGTCAGCGTTGATTCATGAATTGCGGATGCTCAAAGCACGTGACTGGGAAACTGAAAACCTTTTCTCTCAAGGCACTTAAAGGTGGAGGTGTCTCATTTGGCGATGGCAGAAAAGTCTCACTTGCCTTAGTGCTCAAAGTGAAAATGCTGAGATGACAAAGGTTATGACGATGGTGTTGAAGAGAAGCAGATCAGACCATCCTTCAGCAATCTCATGGAAGCTGATGCAGATGATAAACCTGATGAGGGACCTGGTCCGCGGATTACCAAAGCTGAAATTTTTGAATGATAAAGTCTGTGATGCCTGTGCAAGAGGGAAACTAACACGATCATCCTTCAAGGCTAAGATGGGAGTGAGCTCAACAAGACCTTTGGAGCTTCTCCACATGGATCTATGTGGACCTGTCAGAATTCAAAGTAGAGGAGGTCAACTCCAAAATTGCTAGTATCCGGTCTGATCAAGGCACGGAGTTTGAAAACTCTCATCTTGAAAGTTTTTATGCTGAAAACAGAATCAATCAGAAGTTCTCTGCACCAAGAACTCCTCAGAAAAATGAAGTGGTTGATATTGCAAGAACTATGCTAATTGACTTGGGGCTTGCTATGAACTTCTGGGCAGAAGCTTTCAACATGGCATGCTATGTCACAAATAGGTGCCTTATCAGGTCTATGTTGAAAAAGACTCCTTATGAATTGCTGAACAACAGAAAGCCTTCAATTTCACACCTTAAGCCATCGGGTGCAAATGTTTTGTACTAAATAATGGAAAGGATGATTGGGGTAAGTTTGATGTCATGAGTGATGAATGTGTGCTTGTGGGATACTCCTTCACTAGCAAAGCATATAGAGTGTTCAACAAAAGAACTATTTGTGTTGAAGAGAGCATTTATGTGTCATTTGATGAATCTGAGAAAAATAATGATCACATAGGAGACAATTACATTGAGGAGCTGATTAAGGAAAGATAAGACAAAGACAGCCTAAACCCTGGAAACAAACAGGTCACAAAAGAAATTGCTGCATATCTCACAGGAGTACCTGGTCCCTCTGATACTTCCCAGAAGGCTCCATCTTAAAATCATGAAGTTGATGATGCTGAATCTAATGCTGAAATCGAAGAAGAGTCGATCAGAAAGTTTGAATGGAAACATCAATTCCCACATCTATTGGACAATCTCATCTCTCCAATTGACTCTGGAATTCAAACTAGATCCAGGACAAGAAATCTAGTTGCATATTCAGCCTTTATGTCATCCATAGAACATCAAGGAAGCTTTTAAGGATGTAGAATGGGTAACTTCAATGCAGGAGGAGCTTCATCAGTTTGAGAGAAGCAAAGTATGGCACCTGGTCCCAGACCACTCGACAGAACCATTATTGGGACCAGATGGATCTTCAGAAACAAACTTGATGAGCATGGGATCATTACTATAATAAGTCAAAATCGGTAGTATAGGGCTACAAACAAGAAGAAGGGATTGATTATGATGAGACATTTGCTCCTGTAGCTAGAATGAAAGCCATCAGAATCTTGATTGCGTTTGCAGCTCACATGGAGTTAAAGCTTTTTCAAATGGATGTCAAGAGTACCTTCTTGAATGGGAATCTGAAGGAAGAAGTGTATGTCAAACACCCCCCAGGCTTTGAAGATGCAAAACTGCCAAATCATGTGCTAAAGTTAGACAAGGCTCTGTATGGGTTGAAACAAGCGCCTAGAGCTTGGTATGAACGCTTATCAAATTTCTTCTTGCAAATGGGTTCAAAAGAGGTACAATTGATACTACACTATTTTTGAAATCCAGAGGAAAGGAGTTGTTGATTGTGCAGGTTTATATGGATGATATCATCTTTGGAACCACTACAGATTTACTTTGCAAGGAATTCGCTGATCTGATGAGCAGTAAGTTTGAAATGAGCATGATGGGAGAACTCATTTTCTTCCTAGGCTTGCAGATCAAACAAACCTCTCAAGGAATTTCAATATTCCAAGAGAAGTATATCAAAGAGCTGCTCAAGAAATTTAATCTTCTTGAGGCAAAGGTGTTGGATACTCCTATGAGCATAAGTGTGAAACTTAATATAGATAAAGATGGTGTGGAGGTAAATCAAACCATGTATAGGGGAATCATATGATCACTTATATACCTCACTGCATGCAGGCCAGACATAGTGTTCAGCGTAGGGATGTGTGTAAGGTTTCAAGTAGCACCAAAGGAGTCTCACTTGAAGGCAGCCAAATGTATCTTGAGATACTTGAAGGGAACTAAGGACCTAGTCCTCTTCTACCCTACTGGTGACTCTTTTGATCTTATAGGTTATGTTAATGCTGATTATGCAGGTTTTTTGGTTGATTGAAAAAGCACATCAGGCATGGCACATTTCCTGGGATCAACTTTGATTTCATGGGGAACCAAGAAGCAGAATATCGTGGCAATTTTCTACTGCAGAGGCAGAGTATGTGGCTGCTGTATCATGTTGTGCACAACTACTGTGAATTAAGCAGCAGTTGGTCGATTTTGGTGTACTCACATACACTATTCCTCTCATTTGTGATAACACTAGTGCCATGAACATGGCCAAAAATCCTATCCAGCACAAGAGGACAAAGCACATAGACGTGAGGCATCATTTTCTAAGGGACAATGTTGGAAAGCAAAACGTGGTGATGAAGTTCTGCAAAACTGAAGATCAGCTGGCTGATATCTTTACAAATCCATTGAGTACAGAATGTTTCATTAAAAGCAGGATGAGACTGGGGATGCACAAGATTACCTGATTCCTTGACAAATTTGCACAAAAATCTTCTTTTTGGTTATGTTTCGAAGGGCAGGTATCTACACTTGTTTTAATGCTTGTCACTTAAGAATTCACTTCTGGTACCTTAAATACAGGTATACACTCATGGTATGTTTAGCTGAAGGGAAGATCTAAACATATACGCAGGGTCGCAAACTGAAAAGGGGACCTGGTCCTCATGAGGTTACTATCACTTATGCTACATTGTCTGTATGTAAACATCACTGCCATATGTATATCGCCTATTCATCGCGTCAGTTTCAGATGTCTTTTCATTTTTAAACCAAAAGTTGCTACTGTTGAGGACCCGATGTCTTTTTGGTTTTAAATACTACTTCTCTTAGTGAATAAAATTACAAAATCTCATCAAAAAATTCTCATTGAAATTCACTAATCCCCTTTCCAAAGCTTTTCTCTCTTTCTCAAAATGCCTCACTCTAATTGTTCTTCAAAGATCCCCATCTCCCAAGAAGTTGAAAACCCTAGTTCATTCAACTTCTCATTTCCTACTCCAGAAGGCTGCAAAGAAATCTTCTGTGAAAAGGGAGAAAGTTTGAAAACAGGTGGCTGAAAATTAAAACTCATAAAGGGACGAGGTCCTAGGGTGCAAGAACAAAGTGAAGAAAAGGAAATAACAAGGGAGGAGCGGTTAACAGCAATGGAGAACCAAAAGGTTTTGAATGGCAGAGTCTTTGACCCTGACATCCTAACCAAATTTGGCATGACAAATCTTTTTTATGTTGTCTCCATTCAAGGTTGGAACCATCTTTTTGAACCACCAGTTTCGTACTTGCACGAACCTGAGGTGCGTGAATTTTTCTACAAAATGAAACTTCTAGAAAGTGGTGGAATCGCGACTACTGTCAGGAATGTTGAAACATGTCTGGATGAAGAAATATTGGGGATCATTTTAGGGGTTCCTGTGGAAGGAATTCGAACGATCGAAGGTTGTAAACCATCCAGTAACTTCACAAAACTTGCCACAAAACGTGGAGATGTCAAGAATGCAGGGTTACTAAAAAGGTTTCTCAAAGGGGAATATCAGTTGCTTTTTGAGTTCATCAACAAGGTGTTAGCGCCCAGAACTGAAAAGAGAACAGTGGCATCTGCTGCTGATCACTTTCTCATGGAGAAACTTTATGACCTTGAAGAGATCAACCTCCCTGCCATTATGCTGGAATGTGAGTGTGTTGAAGGAAAAGTTAGGAGCAGATCTCAAGTGGCAGATGTTCTAGAGCAGCAGACTGCTCTTAAACGGGAAGTGGCTGATCTTACTGAGATTTTGAATAACAAGGAGATTGAAATCGCTTCACTGAGGTCTGAATTACAGAAGGCTATTTCGAGGGGACCTGGTACCAGTGATGGAAATGAGTAGGTGTTGCAAAAGTTGTAGGATGAAAATAAAAGGTTGCTGAAGGCAAATGCCTCACTCAGTGAGGAAGTTAAGGCTCTCAACAAGAAGCTTATCAAGGCTCATGAAGATGCAAATGAGTGTCTGTCTCTGTTTATGCGCACACTCAATCCCTTTCCCCCTCCGTCCTAAAAGTGTCTTGTTTCCCTAGTTTGCCTCTTTGTTTTTCAATCCTGATTAATACACTTGTGGCTTTGTGTTTGTTTTGACTGACTACAGTGATCAGTATTTGTGATCTAATGCTATTTATGTTTTTGCCCTGTTCATGTATGGCTTAATATTTTCTTTATGCTTACATGCACATGTTCTGTGTGGCCCAAGGCCCTGAATTCTTTATTGCCTTGCATTTAACTTGAATATGTTTACTGCTTCACCTTTTCAATGATGTCAAAAGGGGGAAGTTTTGTTGTAAAGCTGGCTGTGGAATAGGGAAATTGAACTAAGGGGGAGCTGTAGTTGCTAGGGGCATTGAACTAACAGATAACTGTGGTTGCTACTAGTGCACTAACAAAGGGTGAATTTGTTGTGTAATTGAATGAATGTTTGTTTACTCACATGAGGAGTTATGCAGGTCTTTTGTCATCATCAAAAAGGGGGATATTGATAAGTTCTTACGATCCTCGATGTTTTGATGATCTCCTCACAAGTGCAGGGACCTGGTCCTCTGCAGAGTGTGAATACCCGTCCAGTGGTCAAAGCGTTGTACAGCTGGAAAGCTGTCTGCATCAGAAAGTTGGTGAAGATGCAGAGTACTCCACCAATCAGAAGCGACGAGGTTGCGTGTTCATTGAATAATAACGTTTCATGTCTAAATATATCCAAGGAAAAACAACAAACTAATTCATTCATTCAAAAGGAGAGAGCCAACACGTATTCTCAAGAACTTACTAAGAGAACTTTGCAAAGGACCTTGTCCATGCAAGACTGCGATGTGAAAGGACGACACGACAGCTGTCAGAAAAGCTGCCACTTCTGATGTGGTAGGTGCACGTCCTTCCAGAGAGGCAGGCTCTCAGCTAATGGGCGGTCCCAAGGAGTTTGTTTTTTATATATTCTCTTAACACAAAACACAAACTCAAGATTTTGGCAAACAAAAACTCAAAAGCTTAAAAGGAAAAAGTCATCTTCAAGGTAGAACAATAGTCACACTCAATAAACGGATCTGATAAAGGCCTGAAGCATCTTTGTTGAGTTTGAGTTTTGTGTCTATCATTTTATAGGTTTATGCATCTTGAAACTTCTCAAGTATACAAGCAAAGACCATTTTGGTGAAGTATTCTCCAGCAAGCACAACAAGAACCTGATCAAGCTGCAAGCATCCGAGTGTGTCTCAGGAGTTATACTTTCGTGCGTATATTGTAACTCTGTTCCTAGTCTATAAAGGATTCAAATCTTGTTTCGGTTTCTAAAAGTTTAAATCGTCTAGAGTTAGGTGGTTTAGTAGGCAGTGTTGTATCCACTTAGAAAAATCTATATTGATCGGTAAGGGTTAGTATAGTGGGCAGTGTTGTATCTGCTCTGGCTCAGCTAAGTGATATGAGATATTGCTTAGTGTGGAGATTAGCAGGCAAATCTCATTTAGTAAGCTGGCTTTTACTTTTGCTTGGAGAAGATTAGTGAAAGATGTTTGAAAAGTCCTAGCAGGCCAGGTCGTGATTTTACTCTCTTGAGCAAGGAGTGTTCCACGTAAAACACTTGTGCAGATCTTACTTTTAGCTATTTATTTTCTGCATATTTTTAGTTACTGTTCTTGCTCTTGCTGAGACAAGGGACCTGGTCCCTGACTGACAGTGGATGCATACATTCCATCAATTGGTATCAGAAAAGGTATTCTCAAGTTGGTTAACACCAAGAGAGATTCCAATGGAAAGAATTGTTGCTCTACTGAGATGGCCAGAAGGCCGGTCTCCAACAAGGCCACCCTTATTTGATGGTCAATATTATCGGTGGTGGAAACATTGCATGTTTGACTTCATAATGGCTGAAGACTGTGAGCTGTGGGATGTTATTTGTGAGGGTCCCTATGTGCCGTCTATAGAAGTAAAATATGGGGATGTCACAAGGGTCGTTGTCAAAACTCGACAGCAATACAATGAATTTGACAAATGGAAAGTTGAGAAAAATCACAAGGCTAAGAAGTTCTTAATGTGTGGAATCGGACCTAATGTATATAATCTGATTTCTTCGTTCGAATCAGCTTAAGAAATTTGGGATCTGTTGAGAACTATCAATGATGAAGCTGAGGAAACATGGGCAGATCTGACTGGGGATGCTGATCAGAAGGGAGATGCAGAAAGGTATGAATCACTAGCCTCCAAGGTGTCACAATGTAAGAACCTAGAAGTAGAAGAGACCATGGACTATCTCACTCAAAAATTTCAAAAACTTGTGAGTAAACGTGGAGGTTCCATGAAGGGTATCAGCCAATGGGCGGTCCCAAGGAGTTTGTGTTCTTTTTGATATAATCTCTTAAAATAAAATACAAACTCAAGATTTTGGCAAACAAAAACTCACAAGCTTAAAAGGAAAAAGCCATCTTCAAGGTAGAACAATACTCACACTCAACAAAAGAATCTGACAAAAGCCTGAAGCATCTTTGTTGAGTTTGAGTTTTGTGTCTATCATTTTATAGGTTTTTGCATCTCGAAACTTCTCAAGTATACAATCAAAGACCATTTTGGTGAAGTATTCTACAACAAGCAAAACAAGAACCTGATCAAGCTGCAAGCATCTGACTGTGTCTTAGGAGTTATACTTTCATGTGTATATTGTAAATCTGTTCCTAGTCTACAAAGGTTTCAAATCTATTTTCGGTTTCTAAAAGTCTAAATCGTCTAGAGTTAGGTGGTTTACTGGGCGGTGTTGTGTATTTGAATGAATGTTTGTTCACTCACATGAGGAGTTATGCAGGTTGTTTGTCATCAACAAAAAGGGGGAAATTGATAAGCTCTGACGTTCCTTGATGTTTTGATGATCTCCTCACAAGTGCAACAACCTGGTCCTCTGCATAGTGTGAATACTCGTCCAGTGGTCAAAGTGTTGTACAGCTGGAAAGCTGTCTGCGTCAGATAGTTGGTGAAGATGCAGAGTACTCCACCAATCAGAAGCGACGAGGTTGCGTGTTCATTGGATAATAACGTTTCATGTCTAAATATATCCAAGGAAAAACAACTAACTAATTCATTCATTCAAAAGGAGAGAGCCAGCACGTATTCTCAAGAATTTACTAAGAAAAGTTTGCAAGGGACCTGGTCCATGCAAGACTGCGATGTGAAAGGACGACACGACAGCTGTCAGAAAAGCTGCCACTTCTAATGTGATAGGGGCACGTCTTTCCAGAGAGGCAGGCTCTCAGCCAATGGGCTGTCCCAAGGAGTTTTTGTTCTTTTTTATATAATCTCCTAACACAAAACACAAACTCAAGATTTTGGCAAACAAAAACTCAAAACTTGAAAGTAAAAAGCCATCTTCAAGGTAGAACAATACTCACACTCAACAAAAGGATCTGATAAAGGCCTGAAGCATCTTTGTTGAGTTTGAGTTTGAGTTTTGTGTCTATCATTTTATAGGTTTTTGCATCTTGAAACTTCTCAAGTATACAAGCAAAGACCATTTTGGTGAAGTATTCACCAGCAAGCACAACAAGAACCTGATCAAGTTGCTAGCATCCGAGTGTGTCTTAGGAGTTATACTTTTGTGCGTATATTGTAACTCTGTTCCTAGTCTATAAAGGATTCAGATCTTGTTTCGATTTCTAAAAGTTTAAATCGTCTAGAGTTAGGTGGTTTAGTGGGCGGTGGTGTATCCGCTTAGAAAAATCTATATTGATCGGTAAGGGTTAGTATAGTGGGCAGTGTTGTATCTGCTCTGGCTCAGCTAAGTGATATGAGATATTGCTTAGTGTGGAGATTAGCAGGAAAATCTCATTTTGTAAACTGGCTTTTACTTTTGCTTGGAGAAGATTAGTGAAAGCAATTTGAAAAGTCCTGGCAGGCCAGGTCGTGGTTTTACTCCCTTGAGCAAGGAGGTTTCCATTTAAAACACTTGTGCAGATCTTACTTTTAGCTGTTTATTTTCTACACATTTTTAGTTACTGTTCTTGCTCTTGCTGAGACAAGGGATCTGGTCCCTGACTTATAGTGGACGCATACATTACATCACTTACCTTGGTGGGTTCTACCACACTTAGCACATGCAGGAGCCCAGTTACCTCCTTGTGCCAAACTACCCTAAGATTGGGTAGAGCTAGCCCTGAAGTGCTGTGAATTCTAACTATTGTACTCACCTTTGTTTCAGGGCGCAGGTGCACTAGCAGATGATGGAGCAAGTCCCTTTTGCTTTTGCTGAAAGGACGAACGGTTCACATTACTTCTTTGCAGCCCGGACTCATTTCTTGTCTTCGCTTTCTTGTTTCTAAACTCCTCCCTAGCCCTCAGCTTCTCTTCATCAACCTGCTGAACATAGACCATCAACCTTGATATATCCATGCCACATATTAGCATTGCAACCTTACCTTCCTTACTTGATAGAAGAGACAGCCCAACAACAAATTAGCTCATTATACTCCTCATATCTGTGGACATCTCCAGAGCATAACGGGATAGTTGGGTGAACTTCAACCCATACTCATAAATGCTCAAAGAATCCTTCTTAAGTGTAAGGAATTTTCGTACCTTAGCCTCCCTCAGTTCTCAGGGAAATAAACGCCCCAAGAAGGCCTTCTCAAAACAAGCCCAACTCGCAAGTGGTGCTCCCTCAGCTCTACCCTTCTTCCACTTGTCAAACCAAGTCCTAGCAACATTTTTCAGTTGATATAGAACTATTTCAACTCACTCAGCATCGGTAACGTGAATGACCTCAAATACCTTTTGCAATTTCTCAACGAAATTCTCCGGATCCTTAGTAGTGCTTGAACCAGTGAAACTTGGAGGGTTCATCCTCAAGAACTCTCGGATCCTTGAAGTATCAGCTTCTTCTTATCGAGCCCCCCTCTGTTGCCCAGCTTGGTTGGTCATAACTTGTCTTAACATCGTTATCGCTTTCCTGAACTCAGCATTAATAACTTCTCCGTGGGGTTGTACTTCAGGTGCATTGGGTACCCCTTGCTCCTCAACATTATGCCTAGCAGGATGACCTCTGGCAACTCTTCTTAGAGGCATGATTAACTAAAAGGCATGCACAAGCATGAATTAGAAGAAAATTTTTAGAGATCAAACTCTAACGCACGAAATGAGTGTGAATGAAGTGATATAATTTCCTAAGTGTCGCAGCCTCCTAATTATAGATGTGGCGCGCTTCACACTGATAAGTAGGACTCTATGGACAAGGCTTCATAGACTCCCTAGGACTCTTTAACTCTGTGCTAAAATACCAAGTTTGTTATGCCCCGAGCCTACATACTAGGTGGGACTGGCACTCGAGAACCATTGCTGGCCCCAAGCGAATCCACTGGTTTACTTACTCAGCGGAAGATTTAACTTAACAGAGATAAACCCATATAACTCAAGAATGTTAATAAGAAAGCATTCAACTAGCCAATAAGAAAAACTCAATTCTTTAAACAACATCTGAAATGAATAAGAGTAAAGAACTATAACTATCCATCTATGAAGCCTCTAAACAATGAGGGATGTCGGGACTAAACCCCCAATGATCCTAACAACTAAAATACTAGAAAGCAAAGTAAAAGGAGTCCTCCCGAATGCAAGGAGGCTCACCAACTAACTCTGAGTGCTCAACTGGATCAACGAGGACCTGGATGTTGATCATGATTTCCTGAGTCTGCATCATAAAACGATGCAGGCCAAATGACATCAGTACATTGAATGTACGAGTATGCGAGAGGAATACTAAACATAACATAGACTTGAAAGGAATCTGAAAGAAACACTTACCTTGACTTTACTCAACTATTGAATAACTTAAATCAAATGCAAAGTAAACAACAATAATGGTGCAGTTATACAAACCATTTAAAACAGTAGTAGCAACTCAATTTGTTAAAGAAATGCAATAACAACTCAATTTACTTGTAAAGTAATATAATATTGTGGGAGTTTCTCTAACCGACAACCACCACTATGAGCCTAAGTGGTGATACATTATCTTGCCCACGCTGCTAAAACTATCATATACTTTGTCGTCATATAGAATGCCTTAACCAAGTGGATCCACTAGTCTATGCTAAAAAGCATTTAAGGAATAATCTAAAAAGTATGATCCTTTACTACCCATGATGGCTACATGGTTTATGGAGACTTGAGTTATTATGAATTCGCATCCACATATCGGTGCTTAATACTACTCCCAAAAAAATATTTAGCTCATATGTTTTTAAACCAAAACTTCTTTCTTTAGTTTGAGATAATTACTCAAAACTTAGCTTAAAAGCTCTCTTGGAATCGGTGGTCCCTTTCTTTCTCAAATGTGAAAACATTTTTAACTCTTGGGAATACTTAGTTCCCGTAAAATCTTTGAAAAAAATGAACTTTTACTCTTACTCTTTACTCAACTCAGAGCTTAAGTCTTAAAACAAAGTTAAAACGTTTGTAAAAGACTTTTGGAAAATTTATGAATTTCTCTTAACTGGACTCTTAAATTTCCTTGAATTGAATTATGGATTCAAGGATTGTGATTTCTGATAGGAACGATCTCATGATGTTTAGGAGTGTTTTTAGATAGTTAAACATGAGAAAAGATCAAGAAATCACTGTTTGAAAACTAGTCCACGATGCGGAGATATATTTTAATATTTGGTCGCGAAAGTAATTTTTGAGGCAGAACGGTCCGTGAACGCTCCGCTCCGTGAGGAGAATTTTCCCATTTTGAGGAACAGGTCCGCGTCGCGGACCTGGTGCCCAAATTTCCCCGACCTTTCCTTCTTCGTTTTTCCAACCCCATATGGCCTAAACTAGACTATTTTTCTCAACTTCTCCTTAGATTCAGATACCCAGTAAATGTACCCAAGAACCTAACTCAAAAAAACTCCAAAACTCGATGCGATAATCTCAAGAACTCCTCAATTCAGCCCAATTCAAGAATGAAAACAAATTCAAGACCACATATCAAGAACATCAAACTTTCAATCCTTTTTAGGACGAATTTTGCTGAAATAATCATGATTGGCGCGTGGGTGAATGAACCCAACGCTATGAAAGTCTCACATACCTCGTAGGGATTACCCCTTGATGAAATCCACAATCTTAGCTTCGAGAATCTGACGATTCTTGCTTTTTATCCTCTTTTCTCCTCTTCTTTTCTCTTCTCTAAAACCCTAACTCAATTTTCAAAAGAGTAAACTAACAAAGTTCAGTTTAGACCCCTAAGTAATTACCAAAAACGAATTAATTTAATTGGGTATGATAAAGACTAAAATACCCTTCCAAAATCCGATTTAGACTTTCCTTATTTGAACAGCCAAACTTCAAATGAGCATATCTCACTCATACGAACTCGGAATCGTGCAAATTCAATGGCATTGGAAAGATAATTACAAGATATTTCCTACGGTATCTGGAAGCACACCTAACTCATCCTGATCTAGGAGTTATCGCTGTTTGAAGTTGACCAAAAACCCAAACTTAACATAACTTCACAAATTTCTAGATTTTTTATTCTTTCCTAAAATGACTATTTCCAATTCTAACTCTTTCTTGTTCTTTTATTTAGTGAGATGTTATAGTAAGTTCTTACGTGGTTAGTAAGATTTACTCCCTTGAGAAAGGAGGTTTCCAAGTAAAACTCTTGTGCCTGATTTATATTGTGTTATTTAGTTTCTGTACTTTTATTCTGTCGGGTGACCTAGTCTTCTGATCACTGGTGGACGCATACAGTCCATCAATTGGTATCAGATCTTGACTTCTCTATCGTGTTGACACCAAGAGAAAGAAGAGCCTGAAGGCATGGCTGCTCCACCCTATATTGAAGAAGGTCAGTCCACAACTCGTCCACCTAGATTCAACGGCCAATACTATGGATGGTGCAAGACCAGAATGCACGATTATATTATGGTGGAAGACAGCAAGTTGTGGGATGTCGTGCTTGGTGGTCCTTACGTTCCTACCAAGGACGTGAAGGAAGAAGATCTAACTTGGGAGGTTCCCAAAACTAGAAGGGAATATGATGAAGCAGACAGAAAGAATATCGAGAAAAATTATAAAGCCAAGAAGTTGTTTGTATGTGGAATAGGAGCAGATGAATATAATAGGATTTTGGCCTCTGAAATGGCCAAGAAAATATGGGACTGATTAAAGACATCCCATGAAGGAACAACTCAAGTTAAAGAATCAAAGGTGGACATGTTGACTACTCAGTATGAAAATTTTAGAATGAATGAAGGTAAAACTATTCATGAAATGCACTCCAAATTCACGTCCATCACTAACAAACTTCGATACCTTGGTGATCACATTCATCCAAGTAAACAAGTTCGAAAAATCTTAAGAGTTCTCCCAAAATCCTGGGAAAGCAAGGTCAATGATATCACTGAAGCTAGAGATCTGAAGACCCTCACAATGGATGAACTTATTGGGAATCTGCAAACGTATGAGCTGAACAGACAGCAGGAGTCTTCAAAGAGGGAAGGAAGAAAGGAGAAGTGTGTAGCCCTGAAGGTGTCCCAACATGACATGTCACGACCTAGGGTTACCCCCTAGATGTAATATGGCATATTGAACCCTGAAGGACTCCATACAAGTCACTTATTTCTCATAACATAAGCAATAGAACAATAAAAGTAAAGACACAATTCAAGTCTAAAACATTTTGTAAAGGAAAGCAGAAGTCTAGACACTTAGTCTCAACATAGCCATCTATTACAATGTTTAAATGAAATAGGGCCTAGCCCATACAACATGTCCTAAAATGGAAAGTACATGAAAAGGAACTAAAATATATGAAAAAGCCATCCTCGAACCATGAGGACTCACCAACAAGCTCGGAAGATACACAAGTCCTAGCTTTAGCCACTAGAATGATCACCTCGAGAACGGGACCCTACACTTGGGGGGAAATGTAGGAAAAGTAGGTGTTATTACAAATATGCACTAAGTATGATAGTCATGCATAAAAACATTGAAATCATGCAAAAAGGGACATTTCATTTGCAAGCATCCAATTTACCAAGTTTAAACATAATCATAACGAGAGTGGAAAATCATAAGTCATAAACATAAGTAACATAAGTCATCATCATTAACATCACCCTTGGATTCATGTACAAAGCTTCTTGAAGTAACCATAGTTCATAATTCATATTCTTGTTATTGTTATTGTGGGAATAAGCCTTAACCGACATGAGACCACAACAACACAACAACTATATCATAATTGGGGTTTTGAAAGAGACTTCATGGATGAAAGCTATCCATGGATGAAGGACTACCATACCTTATCAATGAAGCCCAATGAATTTGGTGTGAAGAACCTTGTTCCTTGAACCTAGCTCCAACTTCCTTTTTCTTCTTCAAGTTCTAGAGAGAAAATATTTGGTCAGGATGAAGCTTTGGGAATTGATTTGGGTTTTAGGAATAATGAGTTGAATCACTTAATTTAGGGGTCTAAAATCCTTATATAGGTGTTCTATAATAGGGTAAAACGACACCACTTAATCTTAATTAAAATCATAAAGACCCAAAATACCCCTAAACTTAACCACTAAAACTGCCCACAGATCACCACCCATGAGACCACACTGATTGGCTGTGGTTGGACCCACGGTCCGTGTTGGTCAACTATGGTTTGGTAACTGGGACTTTTGGCCAAACCACGGACCCTCCATCCACGGGGTGTGGACCCACCAACAGGGCGTGGGTCCTGTCGTTGGTCACTGCCCGGGCAGTTTTCAAGGGGTCCTCCTCAAGGGCCCAGGTTGGTCCTTGAGGGGTGGTACCTTGACATTCTAACAAGAAATCCTCTATTTTAAGTAGGGGGAGTTACATTCATGACTTTAACCCTCACGTTAAGCTCTAGTTTAGCAAAAAAAAATTTGGAGTGTTACAATATATCCCCATTGGGAACATTGATCCTCGAATGACAACCTAGATACCTTACGGAAGTAAAGACTCAAGACTAGCAGCCCATCATGCATGTTACATCAAAATAATACACAATTAAAAGGAGGAAACATCAATTCCAACTTAAACATAATCAATGCATCACAAGGAAGTAGGAACTATATCTAACAACCCATTATGCATGAAATTTCAACTTTTCTCATGTTCTTAGGAGGAACTACATTTTCCAAGCTAAAAGCATGCTCAACACAATCTCATGGAACCATTATACCATTTACTCAAGAAAAGCATATACATATACAACATGTTCATCAATTCATCTCATGAAGCATATAGGCAATCCGTACTCAATGCACAACATCATGAGGAACATCAATCACATAAAACTCATTTACTTACTAAACATAAATTTCTCAAGAACATGCATAACATAAGGAAATCATGGAAAAACAAATATAACACACAGGACTCCCAAAACAAGAAAACTTCAAGAGAAACTACTTACCTCGAGCTAGAATAGGAGTAGAAGGAAAAATATGAGGATATCGGGACTTCATATCGGCCTCGGCCTCTTAAGTAGCACCCTCATAGAGACATGTATAGGGGCATCAAGTATATCACAAATTATATCAAACTCTGAGGAAAATCGCACAGATACATAAGAATAAGTAGAACCCGGATCAAATAACACATTAGCTATCCGGCCACAGACAAGAATAGTACATGTGATCACCGTGTCAGACGCCTCTGCTTCATTTTTGCCCGAAAAGGCATAACACTGAGCCCTATCATCTTCATGAACCACTTCCCTGCCTAGTTGCACATTACCTCTGCCTGCATTACCATTTTCTCTACCTCAACGGCCTCATTGATTACCTCATCGCCCACCTTGTGGACGTCCTCTACCATTATTACCATTCCCCGTGGGTACCACTACTCTGGACTGCTGTTGCGCGGAATCCAACACACGTGGGTGGGGATAATCTCTCCTCATATACCTAGGTTCTCCACAGTTGTAACAAGTACAATCAAAAGATGGTCTGCCGCCCGTCGAAGGCGCGACTCCCTGGCTATCCTGAAAATTATGAGATGGAGTTTTCGAGTAACTACCTGCAGAGGCGGGCATAGCTGACTGAATTGGCTTGGCTGCAAGCGTCGACCTTCTGGACCCCTTGGAATAAGAACCTTGAAAGTTACCCGAGTTCTTGGCCCTTTTTTCCCATGCCTTAGCTTGACCGTCTCGCCTCACCACCTCCACTTTCTTAGCATAGTATGTCACCTCATTAAAGCTTCTCCCTGCAGAAGTCATATGAACAGATAATACTTGCAACTCAGAATTTAATCCCCTAATAAATAACCGGATTCTGTCTTCCTCAGTAGTCACCAATTGAGTAGCATATCTAGACAAAGCATGGAACCTGGCTTCATAAGCAGCCACAATCATACCACCTTCCTCCAAAGTCATGAACTCATCCTTCTTGCGATCCCTCAAAGTCCTAGGCACATAGTTCTTTAACAACAGAGCATGAAACTGGGTCCACGTAAGTGGAGGTAAAGTAGAAGATCTGCATTCCATATAAGCTCTCCACCACTGCTTAGCCTAACCTTGAAGTTGGAAAGAAACAAACTCAACCCTATGCTGATGAACAATACCTAGTTTATGGAGCCTCTCATAGCAATCCAGAATGAACTCATAAGCATCCTCATTCTCAGAACCAAGAAACACAGGAGGCTTTAGCTTCAGAAACTTAGTCAACATTTCATGCTCATTACCAGTCATAACAAAACCCTACAAAGGACGGAATAAGGCATCATTACCTCCAGTCCCAGCCACCTTGGGCGCAGTGCTAGCAACATGATGATTAGTAGGAGCTTGAATTGCTTGAGCAGAATGAAGCACTCCAAGACCAACCAATCCTTTTAAAAACGACATGATATGTTGAGCTAACACTGGATCCAAAGGAGGAACACTTGTAGTCCCGGCCTGCACATCTTCTTGTCCCATATCCTCAACATCTTCAACATCAACGTTCTCGTCTTCAATCTCTTCATGATGTACAAGAGGGTTCTCATTCACAGGAGAATTCTCAATCGGAGCTCTATTTCCAACAGGCGCTACTCTTCCACGACCTCTACCCCTAGCTCTTCATCTACCCCTGCCTCGACCGCGACCTCTTGCTGTAGATTTCTCAACCGGAGCATTAACGAGAGCCACGTGTCTGACGTCGTTGAATCTAGTATTAACCATCTGCGAACAGAAAAGTGAAGGAGGTTAGATATCAATTTGAATCACTAGATACCAATTGGAATCAAGTCATAGCACGAAAGGAGACAATAGAAAACAGGGAGATTTTCTAAAATTTATAGCCTCTCGAAGAAAAGTAAAGGTGTCCTCTTATCGTTCCGCGAGACTCTACTAGACTCTTTTTGGTACATTGAGATCAATTAACCTAGGCTCTGATACCATCTTTGTCACGACCCCGACCGTCGTGATTGGCACCCACACTAACTCTATGGTGGGAGAACCACTACTACAACTCAAACCAAGCAACTAAACAAAAACTAAGGCATTTAAGTGTATGAAAGCAGAAATAATAGCTAAAAAATGAATTTCCCATAAACTTCAACAAAAGATCTAACAACTAACAATGCGGAAGAATTAACCTAGAACCTGAAAGTCAATGTACCAAAACATCTAACAATGATCCAAGTCTAAACAAGAAGGGATACAACCCCATACTAATGAACTAACTAAAAGAAATGTCTAAGTCCGTAAATGGTGGACATAGACAAAAGAGAATCCCATGGCAGCCCGGAAGAATTGGCTCACCCTTGAATTCGAACGATCACTAATCTCCTAAGCGAGATCTGTCAGTAGCCGCTTGAAGATGTAATGTACTCAATAAAAATAAGAGCAAGTGCAGTATCAGTACACAACCACAGTGTACTGGTAGGATCACGCGGCTATCCCACTAAGTGCAACATTAGCAAGTCAAGACAACATTATAATCACATGCATATATATATCAACATATACATTATTATCAACATTTACGAACAACGAGCAACTGTACATTTTATATCAAATCATTGATCCTCTCTTGGAACCCAAGCGAAAACAGTTAGCATACCGAAATGTGGTATCCGATCCAATAATTATGCCTGAACGTTGCAACCGATCTCATAGTTATTCCAGAACGTGGCAATCGATCCAAGTTAGTTATGCCAGAACGTGGCAACCGGTCTATTCAACACACCACAATCACAATCACAAGTATATCATCAAGATCATACATTTAAGTCATGATTTCATGGCAATCATCATTCATCTATCTCATTTACAACAAGTGTGATCAACATTGCAATATTCATACATATACAAGTATCATAATGAAGTAAGAAGAAACATATATCACACAATCATAGAATCACAACCATCACCTACCTTGAAACAAGCTTGAAACCCTAAGAAACTTGATCCTTCCCTTTCCGGATTCATTCCTCTTGTTCTTGGTCTACAAATAATCAATATAATATGGAAATCAATAAACAATCACTAATTACCCGAATTACTAACAATTCTATGAACCCTAGATCATATCCATGATACCAATTATCCAATTTAGGGTTGTTTCCACCATAGAATCTATAACAAAACTCTCCCTCATCAATATTCACCCATTCTATCACGTTCTATGAATTGAAAAATGGATTCGGTGAGTGAAAAGCTTACCTTTAGCCTCAAGAATGGTGAAAAACGAGTAGGAGTCGCCTAGGGTTCGTTCCTTAGCTCTAAAAGTTGAAAAGTGCATAATGAGGTCTTTTAGGAGTTTATTAACAACTTTAATTCACGTTGAGCACGCCACAACAGCCGTCACCCCGCTGTAGCGGCCCCACCAGAGCAGCAAAACTCAGCACCAAAATGGGTTACGCGAGACAGAGAGTTATTTCAAGAATTCCAAGATTCTCATTTCACAACACACCTTTAACCAATGACGCTCAGAAAATACCTTTTATGCTAAGATCTATTCCGGGAGTTCTACTCACCCGAATTCATTTCCGTAAAGTCGTACGGATTTCTTAACGAGTTATTTATCCCCTTATGAAATCAAAAACACAAATACTTCCCCCGATTGTTACCAGATTTTCCTACACCTCAAAAACTCCTATTTCGTCCAAATCTAGACAAGGTTGGGAAAATCCAAATACTACAAAAAAAAATCCGGTCCCAAATATTCCCTCGTTGGCTTTTCTATAATGACAGGAACAGATCGTTACAACAAATATCTCCTACAAATTATTATGTCAATTAATATCATAGATTTCATCATATGTTTTTGTAGGCTTTTAGGTTTAGAGAATATTTTTCCTTTCGCGTTGCTTATTCATCTCATAATAGAGATATATATAGATACAACTAATACTTTGTTGACAAGTATAATTAGAGTAGAATTAGGACAAATAATTGACCCCTACTCCAAGAAATATATATTTACATAATAGTCCTAATTTCAACACTCCCCTTCAAGACGGTGCATATATGTCTATTAAGCCCAATTTGCCAATCATCTTGTGGAAGACCTTCCCTGATACAGCCTTGGTGGGTACATCTTCCCGCTAACTTTTAGACTTGAAAAATGGAAAATGTATAATCTTTTGATCTAGCTTGTCCCTAATGAAGTGTCAATCAATTTTAACATGCTTAGTCCAATCATGTTGAACAAGGTTTTGTGCTATTTGAATTGCGGTTATGTTATCACATAATAAGTTCATAGTTCTTGTACATTCAATTTCAAGATCCTTCAGAACATATTTAATCCATAATAGCTCACACAAGCCATTGGCCATCCTTCGAAATTTTGCTTTTGCACTAGACTTTGCGACAACCTTTTGCTTCTTACTTCTCCAAATGACAAGATTGCCATCAACAAAAGTCAGATAACCCAAGGTTGATTTCCTGGTCAAGAGATCTCCTCTCCAATCTGCATCTTTGTAGCCTTCGATGACAGTTTTTTCATTCTTCAAGAAAAATAGTCCTTTTCCTAGAGCTCTCTTCAAGTATCGCATAATTCTATAGACAACTTTCATATGATCTTCTGTTGGGTTCTGCATGAACTGACTCACAAAACTTACAACATATACAATGTTTGGCCTTATGTGAGTTAGATAGATTAACTTCCCTACTAGATGTTGATATCTGCCTACATCTTTTATTTTCTCTCCCGAATAGTTTCTAAGTTTGTGGTTTGTCTCTATAGGTGTATCAATTGGCTTGCATGTTATCATATGTGTCTCCATTAACAAGTATAGTACATATTTTCTCTGAGAAAGGGAAATTCCCTTCCTTGACCTTGATACTTCAATGCCTAGGAAATATCAGAATTGTCCTAAGTCTTTCATTTCAAATTTTGATGCCAAAACTTTTTGAAGTTGATTCATTTCATTGGAATCATTTCCTGTGCATGTGATCAACATATACAATCAACGATGTTTCCTTCCCTTTGTTTTGTCTGATAAATATAGTGTGATTAGAGTTACTCTGTCTATAAACCATTGATGTCATTGCAGACATGAAACGTCCAAACCATGCCCGCGGTGACTGTTTTAACCCATATAATTCCTTCTTGTAAAACCTCTCTATTTGAAAGAATTAGAATTAGAAAGAAACTATTTTTTTGGAAAGATTTAAAATTGGAAATTTTGGCAAGTTATGCTAAGTATGAGTTTTGGTTCAACTTGAAATGACTATAACATTTAGTACATGATGATTTAGGTGTGCCATAAATTATTAAATGAAAGATCTTTGAATTATCTTTCCAACGCCACCAAATTTGCTAATTTTTGAGCTCGTATGAGAGAGATATGCCCGTTTGAAGTCGGGCTGTCCAGTTAAGGAAAGTTACCCGGATTTAAGAAGGGTATTTTAGTCTTTTCATTACCCTATTAAGTTATTTCACTTTTAGTAATTTATTTGGGGTCTAAACTGATTTGGTTCAGTTTACGCATTCCAAATTAACGCTAGGGTTTTGAGAGAAGAGAAAAGCCAAGGTTTTGTCGCGTTCTTGAGATTTCGCTTGCGGATTTCGCCAAGGGTTAATCCCTTAAGAGGTATGTGAGTTCACATAGCGTTGGGTTCATTCACCCACGCGCCAATAATGTTAATTTCAGCGTAATTTTCATCCTAAAAAGTTCAAGGTTTGACGTTCTTGATTAGTGTTCTTGAATTTAGATGGGATTGATGAGTTTCTTGAGATAGTCTTATCGATTTTAAGAGTTCTTTTGAGTTAGATTCTTGGGTACATGTATTGGGTAACCGAATCCAAAGAGAAATTGAGAAAAAGAATCGAATTTAGTCAAATTGAGATCAGAAAATGAGTTGAAAAATTCGTTAGGGTTGCTTGGGGGAGGTCTGGCACGGCACACCCCAGATGCGCCAGAGGGGTTGGGGCGGCGCGCCAACAGTGCACCAAAACAGAGCCTCTGAACTTTAGTGGCTGGCGCCCCGCGCCAGTAGTGGGCCAGGGTCGCATGCCCCCACCCGTTTTCCGTCGTTTAGCCCGTCTGAATCCTTCTAAAGTGTACTAACATTTCCTATTAATTCTAACTACTCTAAATGACTTCTAAACATCTAGAAATCATCCGTAAATATGAATCATAACCTTGAATCCATACATTCAAATTCAAGGAAAGTTAAGAGTCAAGTCTAGAGAGTTCTTAGAGTCATTTCAAAAGTCTTTTTACAAATGTTTTTAAACTTGTTTTAAGACTTGAGCATTGAGTTGAGTAAGAGTAAGACCGAAGTTCATTTTCTTTAAAAGATTATATGGGAACTAAGTATTCCCAAAGAGTAAATGTTTTCACATTTTAAACAAGAGAGGGAACACCGATTTTCAAGAGAGCTTTTGGAGCTAGTTTTTGAGTAATAATCTCAAACCAGAGAGAAAGAGTTATGTTTTTAAACGTATGAGCTGAGTATATTTTGGGAGTAGTATTGAATACCGATATGGGGACTAGTTCATAATAATTCAAGTCTCCATAAATCATGTAGCCAATGTGGGTAGAAAGGATCATACTTTCTAAATGATTCCTTAATGCTTTTAAGCATAGCTTAGTGGATCTACTTAGTTGAGGTGTTCTATATCCCGACAAGTTATAGGACATTTCTGGCAACATGGGCGAGACGATGTATCATCACATAGCTCATAGTGATGGTTGTTGGTTAGAGAATCTCCCAAACAGAGTTTATTTTTGTATTCTTATATAAAACTGAGCTATTATGGTATTTTCCAATACTTTGAGATATTATCTACTGTTTAAATGCTTTATATAAACTGCATCTTTATTTTTGTTTAATTCTGCATTGAGTTGAGTATCCATGAGTCGAGTAAAGTTGAGGTAAATGTTCCTTTCAGATTTTTAGTTCAAGCTTATGTCTTGTTTAGCTTTCCCCTCGCATGCTCGTACATTCAATGTACTGACTTCATTTGTCCTGTATCATTTTATGATGCAGATACAGGTACTCAGGATTAGCATCCAGCGCTTCGTTAATCCATTTGAGCATTCAGAGTCAGTTGGTGAGCCTTTTTGCTTTTCGGAGGATCCCTTTTATATTGTTTTAGTATTTCAGTTGTTAGGATGATCGGGGGTCTTGTCGTGACATCCCTCATAGTTTTAGAGGCTTCATAGACGGGTAGTTGTAGTTCATTAGTATTTCCATTTTTAGTTGTTTATGTTAAGACTTGGGTTGCCACTTTTGCTAGTTGAATGTTTGTTTCTAAAACATTCTAAGTTATTTTGAGACAGATGAGTAAAGGTTCATTTGATTTCTTTTATTAATGCTTAAAGTCTTCCGCTGAGAGTCTAGCCAAGCCAAGGGTTCGCTTGGGGCCAGCAATTGTTCTCGAGTGTCGGCCACGCCCGGGGTATAGGCTCAACGTAACACTTCTTTAATCTGCATACCTTATTTCTGTAAGTGTGCTCCTGCATTATTCCTGGTGGGAGATCTATGTGAACCTCTTCCTCCAAGTTACCATTTAAGAATGCATTTTTTACATTAAATTGTCGCAATGACCAATCTCTATTTGCCGCAGCTGATATAAGGATATGAATAATATTAAGTTTAGCCATTGGTGAAAATGTTTCCTGATAGTCCACTCCATATTTTTATTTGTATGCTTTTGCTACCAGCCTCGCCTTATACCTATCAATACTTCCATTTGTTTTAAGCTTTACAATATACACCCATTTACACATGACAATCCTCTTTCCTTCGGTTAAGAGAACCAATTTCCAAGTTCAATTTCTCTACGAGGCCTCCATTTCTTCATTCATCGCTTTCCTCCATTGTGATTCTGCTAATAATTCCTTCACACCACTAGGATTAGACAGTTTGGATAATTGATTAACAGTTAGAGCATATGAGGTTGATAATATTTTGGTAGAGGTATAATCTCTAATATGATATTTTGAATTGGCATTAAGATCAGATTCATATTGTATTCTCAGTATACCTTTAGTTTTTCTAATTGGATAGCGGGAAGTAGGAGGATGAGAATCATTATACATAGTTTCAAGTTCATTTGAAGAGTAATTAAGAGTTTCTTGAGGTATATGATCAAGTAGAACATTCTAAGAGGACTCATTGGTTAATAGAGTGATTGTTGTACTTTATTAAATAATTCCTTCATTGTCTTCATTTGCGACTTCCTTACTTTATTTCCTTCTTCCCCGATTCCTTCATTGTCTTCATGTGTGGCAATGTCTTGTTCCGAGATATTCCTATGTGCATTTAATCTTTCCTCGTAAGCTTCTAATTCCAAGAACTCAATTACTCCCCCTAAATTAAAGCTCTAGTCATCCTAGTCTCTTCTATGTCATTCTCCCCCTAAGAGATGAGGGTGTCATTCCACCTTTATAATATGGTTCTAACTCACGGAAAGATGTGTTAAGAGTAACATATTGTTTCTTATTTTGTGGATCGTAACACCGGTATCCTTTTTGAAATTCTGAATAGCCAACAAACACACACCATCTTGCACACGGATCCAATTATGTTATTGGTAGAAATCAATTTGATTATGCACCATATTCCTAGGAAAGTTGATATGGTTGCGAATATACTGGGAGACCATAGACGGAAGTTTCGAAGACATGATCTTGAAATTTAACAAATCTTATGTTTTCGAAGCATCTCCCTCTATTTTTTACTACTACTCTCAATAAAGATGCTTGTGAAATTGTTTATCATACATCAGTTCTTATTTGTATGTCTTCGAACGAACCTTATTAAATTAATAAAGCATCCCATTTGCAAGCAGTTTTTTTTTTTTGTCAATTTAATCCTAGATCACATGCTTTTTGCTTCATTTCACTCCAAAATACCTACTGCATATAAAAATACCCCCTTAAGCTCAAAACATTATGATTCAGGCTAGGAACATCAATAAAGTATTAAAATGCAAGGTCAATAACATCTAAATACAATTATTTGTAACTAAATACGATCCCCAACTCCTATAAATTTTGGGTCTTAGACAGCCATATATTGAGAAGATGGCCCCAAACGCATTTTAATACTTTATTGATCGATGAAATCTACAATAAACTAGACATTTCAAAAAATTATTTAAACATAGTCCCAAACGTATAATATTATTTAAATGCATTTTGAAATACCTAAGGTTCCATCAATCATTGCTGGGGCTTTTAAATTAATTTTATTTATACTTTTTTAATTTATTTTTTAAAAAAAGTTTCTTTTTATATTTAGCAATTATTTAAAGAAATGAAAATTTCCAATTTGCTTTTCCAGCTGTGATAGATATTTAAATTTATATAAAGGTGAACAAGTAGATATACACATGTCCTACTTGGCATGTTACGTGGCTAGTAGTGGATCCATGATTATCATTAAGAGGTGTCAATGGTTGTAGTAAAAAATATAATTATGAGGCTATAGGGCTAGAACACACGACCTCAAGAAATTTTCACAACAACTTAACTACTATACTAAACTTTTAATTTGTGTCAAGAGGTGTCAATATATACTTGTATAAATATTTATTAAACCAAAATTTAACCTCTATTTACAATGTAATTTTCCGACGAAGGGGTATCGCTTGACAGCCCTTACCCAAGGGTGGGTCCGACCCTATTAACGTGGCAATTTATGTCCTCCACGACATCCTACATATATTATGTCACATAAAACATGTGTGTTTACTTGCTCAATTTTATTAAAAATATAAAAGACATATTTACATCTAATGCCTTTGACATATTTCAATCATGCTAGTGGGGTGTGTGGCCAATTTTAAAAGGTGAAGGTAATGGCCAATAGGTAAATGACAATAACTTGTCCTTGTTTTCTAACCACTTTGATACAACCTATAACCACTACATAGAGAGAGAGAGAAAAGGGAAAAGAAAGAAGAGATGAATAGAGGGGATATGGAAGAAGTGATGAAGGAGAAAGGAAAGGTATGTGTAACGGGAGGAAGTGGTTATCTTGGATCATGGATGGTTATGAGACTTCTTCAACTTGGTTATTATGTTAACACAACTTTTAGATCTCATCCAGGTAATTTGTTAGTCCTATAATCTTACTTGAAATTTTTCGTAGGCTTATCACGTCGATTGACATGATGATTTTGATCCTTTTAATTATTGGCGCTTAAGTTTGCATTTCTTTACTTGTTTTCTATGTATGCAATTTTTAAATTCTTTAATGGGATAACTTCTAGACGTTCTGCCAGTTCTATTTTGTGATGGCATGATGTCAAGGCGGAACTTATTAGTAAGTTCTTAAAGTTGATATTAACTTTTATCTGGATACACCTAAGTAGGTTTTGATTATTTTAAACACTTTGAATAGAGTTCTAATGTGTTATTTTGACACTTTTGCTTACTTGACATATTGTGTATATTGCACTCATTTTTAGTGCGCGAGGAATATTTTTTTGTATAATTTTATTTCCCCCCTCTGCCCCTTCTTCCTATCATTTTTATCTCTATCACCTACTCCACCTTCCAGTATGAAATTCTTTTTGATGAAAAATCTTACAAAACATGATTATTTTTTTTGATGAAAAATCTTATAAAATATGAAATGAACAAAATAAAAAATAAAAACCATCACACTAATTTTGGAAAACTTTATAAAAACATGAAAAATTGATAGAAGAACAAATGGGGATTTCAAAAGAGGCAGTGCCGTGAAGAAAGGGAAAGGTGGGGTGGGGTGGGGTGTGAGGTAAGTTGGAGCGAGGTGAAAGATAAATACTCTATCCGTTTATCAATAGTTGTTCATTATAGACTTTAAGGATGTCCAATAATATTTGTCCATTTTATGAAATTAATTGATAATTTTACACTTAGTTCTTAATTTACCTTATTATTAATTATACTCATTTCCTTGTTATTTTTTTTCAGGATTGTATTTATTACACCAATATTCATTCTTTTCTTCCTTTTTTTTTTTTTTTGGTTGGGGCGATGGCCTCATGGATTTTCTCATTTGTGTGATCATTTGGTTTCATTATGATTAATTGTAATTTCTTTAAAATATTTTGAAATCATTAGTATTTTTTACTTGCAGTATACTTTGAGTGTAATTTTTAAATAGGTAAATTATTGTAGGATTAGGAAAATAGTAGAATTTTTATGAAAGGTTGAAAGGTGTATAACACTGTCTTAAATAATATTTTATTAATAAAAGTTTATCTTTATAAATCAACAAGCTTATATCTAATATAAAGTCAGAGCAAAAGCAACAAAAAATAAATGATAAGAAAACCAACGCAATAAAATATTAGGAGAAATGTTTTTTGTTGGTATGTCTCCACCATCTAATGAAAGAACTTGACAATATATAAAGAGATAATGCATAAGTACCCTTAAATTATTATCAAAATTTTAGCGATATATCTAAACTTTAACGTGGTAGAGAGAGTGTGCACACTCTCTTAAAGGTAAGTGAAGAACGCAAAAATTGGACACATATCTTTTTTTTAATTGGTCTATTTACATTTAGTTAGTACATATAGTTATTGACATTAAAATTTATAATGTTTGATTATATTTATTTCTTTCTTTGTAAAAGACTATTTTAATTTCTTTCTCATTTTAAACTTTTTAATTTTTTATCTTTCATTAATTTCTTATCATTTCACTTTTAATTATTTTACAAAGATTCTGTGTATTAAAAAGTGTCCTTTAATTTTTAACGTTTTAATTTTTTATGTTTTATTTGATTTTCTTCACTTATTTTGTTATCTGTTCGAAATAACTTATTTTAAATACACGACATTTGAAATTAAGTAAGAAAAAAAGAATAAATAAAACCAATAGAAAAAAAGAGAAAAAAAATGAATGAAGGTAAAAAAAATAGAAGGAAAAAAGTTTAAATACAAGGATTTTTTCTTTTAAAAAAAATTGTGTATTGATTTAATTTAAATACAAGATAAAGAAAATAAGAAGATTATTTTTTTTTAAAAAATTACACATGTGACAGGAGCGTGTTGTACAAATACAACCAACTTACATGGTTGAAGGTGCCACGTCAATACTAAAAGTGCACGAAAATATAGAAAAAATGAGCTCAAAGAGTTATAGGCCTGTCACGACCCAGACCATCGTGATTGGCACCACACTAACTCTCCGGTGGGAGAACCATTACTACAATCCAAACCAAGCAACTAATCTAAAACTAAGGCATTTAAGTTACGGAAGAGGAAAGAAATAGGGAGTTCCCATAAACTCCAACAAAAGTCTAACAATGAACTAAACAATGCGGAAGAAAAAACCTAGAACCTGAAAGTCAATGTACCAAAACATCTAAAGTTCAACAAGTCTAAACAAGAAGGGATGCAACCCCCAAACTAATGTACTAATAACTAATAGAAATGTCTAAGTCCGGAATATGGATGTAGACGGAAAGAGAACTCATGGCAGCCCGGAAGAATTGGCTCACCCTTGAATTCGAACGACGATCATTGATCTTCTAAGCGAGGTCTGTTAGTAGCCGCTTGAAGATACCCTGTACTCGACAAAAATAAGAGCAAGTGCAGTATCAGTACACAACCACAGTGTACCGGTAGGATCACACGGCTATTCCACTAAGTGTAACATAAGCAAGTCAATACAACATTATAAACATGCAAAATACCGAACATATACAATATCAATTATCACATGCTCAACAATATACACAATTATAACAAGTCATTGGTCCTCTCATGGAACCCAAACCCAAACATTTAGCATACCAGAACGTGGTACCCGATCCAATGTTTATGCCGGAACGTGGCAACCAATCCCATAATTATGCTGGAACGTGGCAATCGATCCCAATTAGTTATGCCGGAACGTGGCAACCGATCCATTCAACACACCACAATCACAATCACAAGTATTTTCTCAAGTTCACACAACAAGTCATGATTCATGGTATTCATCATTAATCTATCTCATTTACAACAAGTATGATCAATCATGCAACATTCGCATACATGCAAGTATCATAACGAAGCAACAACAAACGTACATCACACAATCATAAAATCACAACCATCACCTACCTCGAAACAAGCTTGAAACCCTAAGAAACTTGATCCTTCCCTTTCCGAATTCGTTCCTCTTGTTCTTGGTCTAAAACAATCAATATAATACGGGAATCAATAAACAATCACTAATTACCCGAATTACTAACAATCATATGAACCCTAGATCAAACCCATGGTCCTAATTATTCAAATTAGGGTTGTTCCCACCATAAAATCTAGATCAAAACCCTCCCCCATCGATAATTACTCATTCTATTATGTTCTACGGATCGAAAAACGGATTCGGGGGGTGAAAAGCTTACATTTAGCCTCAAGAATAGTGGAAAACTGTTTAGAGTCGCCTAGGATTCGTTTCTTAGCTCTAAAAATTGAAAAGTGCAGAATGAGGTCGTTTAGGGGTTTATTTACAACCTTAAGTCGCGTCGAACCCGCCACAGCAGTCCTGCTAGAGCGACAAAAAGCACCGCCAGATCGGCTTTCACGAAATAGTGAGCTATTTAAAGAATTTTAAAATTCTCATTTCACAACACACCTCTAACCCACGACGCTCAAAAAATATCGTTCACGCTGAGATCGATTTCGAGACTTCTACTCGCCAGAATTCAATTCCGTAAAGTCGTACGAGTTCTTTAACGAGTTATCTAACTACTCATGTAATCAAAATCATAAATAATTCATCCGATTGCTACCAGATTTCCCTACACCTTAATGACTCCGATTTCGTCCAAATCTGGACTAGGTTGGAAAAATCCCAAATACTACGAAAAAGTTTCCGGCTCCAAATTTTCCTCTGTTGGCATTTCTATAACGACGAGAACAGGTCGTTACAAGGCCCTGATTAAGTTAGGATGTCGCGAAAAATTCGGTCATATAGGAAGTAATTACGCATTATCCCATATAAAAATAAAAGACTCATTAATATAACAAATTGAGACAATATGCAATTGTCAGCCGATTAATGGCTCTAAGCCTCCAACAATACTATACACATTAACTATAAAGGGTCAAAATGTCTGTTACAAATCCAAAAGGTTATGTTAGGAATTGTATAAGAATAATGATCAATCAAGGTCTGTAAACCAAAGACTCATCAATATAATAAATCTAGACAAAAAAAAATTGAGATATCAAAATTATGGGATAAGATATGAGTATCTCCTAGACTATAACGAAAATTCTAGAGACATACATTAACTAAATTAAGATCTTATTACCTTTGAACTCATTTATTTTTGTAATTTTGTACACCTTTTGTCTTACATGGCACACTCCGCGACTCCACGTAGTTGAGACACGTAGAAGATGTTTGTATACCACGTAAGTCAAAAAGGTGAACAAAATTACAAAAAAAAATAGTTCGGGGGTAATAAGACCTTAGTTTAGTTCGGTCATAGTTTAGCGGGCTACTTGTGTCTTATCCCATTATTTTTCCAACAATACCTTCACATAGATTGAAACAAAGTACAATTAATTTATGTCTTTGTCGTCCGATTAAAATTATAAATGAGGTTTACCTTCATTGATTGTAGATCGCAAGAAGGATGTAAGCTATCTCACAATTCTCCCAGGTGCACAAGAAAGGTTGAATATTTTTAATGCTGATCTACACAAACCACAAAGTTTCAATGCAGCAATTGAAGGCTGCATTGGTGTATTTCATGTTGCACATCCAATTGATTTTGAAAACAAAGAATCTGAAGAAACAATAACACAAAGATCAATTAATGGAGCAATAGGTATTTTACAGGCATGTCTCGATTCAAAAACAGTCAAACGCGTTGTATACACTTCTAGTGCATCTACAGTTATGGGTAGTGGAACTTCCAACGTCATAATCGATGAATGCTCGTGGACAGATGTAGATGTTATGAGAACATTGAAGCCTTTTGCAAGTTCTTACATAATTAGTAAGACATTAACAGAGAAAGCAGCTCTAGAATTTGCTGAAAAAAATGGTATCGATCTTGTGACTGTAATCCCAACTTGGATACATGGTACCTTTATTACTCCTCAAATTCCTGGCTCTGTTCGTTCATCCATGGAAATGATTCTTGGTACGTCTTAAAATATCATAGATTTTCATTTTCTCAACGTATATATGTTCTACTTAATCGTAATTGGAAAAAATTGTGCAGGTCATCAAAATTTTAGAATGGGTTACCCTCCAATTGTACCTTTTGTACATGTAGATGATGTGACAAATGCTCACATTTTCCTTTTTGAAAATCCTAATGCAAAAGGGAGGTATATTTGCTCAGCTGTTGAAATAACAGGGGAAAAGCTAGCTGAGTTTCTTTTGACAAGATATCCTGAATTTCAAAAACAAATTACTGAGTAAGTACATAATCTTGTCTTAACTTTAATTGGTTGATTATTTTTATTTGTTTTTCCTTTTCAAACAAGGAGAGGAAAGAAGAAAAGTTAAATATTAAGCAATTACTATCTCTGTCACAATATTTATGTGCACATTTAGTTTTTTGAGAGTCAAACAGTTTAACATATGAACCGTGATAGCTATTCTAAAATACAAGTTTCTTAATTTTGAGTAGCCTAATAGAACATGAGATATTTCTTTTATAAGCTATGCAATGTATATTTCAGTTTCTGGTATTGGTTTTGGCGTTTGGGAAATCAAGTTCTCTCTCTCGGTGTATTTTAGTGAAGCTTGCTAATGTGCATTTGGTCTGCACCATGTCTTTACAATGGAACTCAAGATCGTCGGTCCAGCTGACTATGCCATGTTGGTAGGTTATCTACCTATACAGACTCTTTGGGCTCTGTTAGGTTAAAGGATTTTGGTGATATCAGGACCGACCCAGCTACGCGATACCTCTAATTTTCAGAGGCGAACACGTCATCTTAGCTAACCTTGATGGAGTGTGAGAACAAAGCTTGGGAGACACTTTGACAACCATACTTGTGGAAAGAATAACCACAAATGTGAAAGTTGGCAGCCACATTTGTGAAAGTTGATAGTCAAATTTTGGAAGAGTTTTGGTGGAGTTTGACAGCCAAACTTTGTGAAAATTGGCTGTCACATTTGTGTTACTCATGATGTAATCAAGAGGTTCAAAACTCTATAAAGAGAGTAGTAATTAAACATTTGAAGACACACCAACATAGAAAAAGCAATAGAGAGTAATCCACAAGCTATTTTTGAGTTTGTGAGAAAATAGTGTGAAAGTAATATTATTGTGAGTTGTAAAATATAAAAGAGTGTTATTCTTATAAAAGTGCAGTAGTCTTTTGACACTAACAAGTTTTCATCAATATTATTGTATTACTTACTCGGGTATCATATTTACCCCATTTTAATATTTGGTGTCGTTGTTACTCTCTTGCTATTGTTATTTAGTGTGGACATTATCCTGGATGTGATTATCATTTTGTCCAACAATGTGATATCAGATCCATGGCAAATAATAGTTTGTTGTCCTTTCAGTACCCCTGTCTCACAAGAGAAAATTATGAAAAATAGTGTCTATAAATGAGAGACATTCTTGATTCTCAAGATGCTTGAGACATTGTAGACAAAGGGTATACAAAATCCGTTAATGAAAAAACTTTGTCCTCAAATGAAAATGAGGTCTTGTAAAAGAAAAGAAAAAAAGATCAACAGACCCTCACTCTCATCCATTAATGTTTGGATGATGACATAATTGAAAAGGTGACTGATGCAACCACCTCAAAAGAAGCTTGAGAGATTTTATAAAATTCTCTCCAAGGAGTTGATAATGTAAAGAAGATAAAACTTCAAACTCTCAGGGCTAACTTTGGAATTTTAAAAATGAAAGAATCTGAATCTATTTCGAATTTTTGTTCAAGACTGATGGCTGTTGTGAATCAACTAAGAAGATACGATGAGAAAACAGATGATGTGCGTGTGGTAGAAAATATCCTTCATTCTCTAACACCTAAATTTAATTATGTGGTGTGAGTTATTGAGGAGTATAATGATTTAGACTCTACGACAATATAATAATTGGAAGGTTCTCTACAAGCTCACGAAGAAAAGATGAAAAAGAGAAAAGAAGTGACACTAGAGAAACTTCTTAAAACTTAGGTGTCCTTCAAAGGATTTAAAAGTGACAAAAGTTACAAAGGAAATGGACAATGGCAAGTCCATGGCGGTCGTGGAGGTCGTGGAAGAGGAAGAAGTTATTTCAACAAATTTAACAATGAAGATAAAAATCACTAGTCATTCAAAGGTCGTGGTCATGGTCAACAAGGAGGTAGAGGATATGGAGCCCATCAAGGTACCAATGAAATGAGGTATGAAAAATCTAAAATTGAGTGTTGTAACTGTCATAAAATTGGACATTACTCTTGAAAATGTCATATTAATGTTGAAGAGAAAGTTAATATTACTGATAACAACAATGACGAAGATGAGTCAACATTATTATTGACACTCAATGAAGAAGATACAGATGATTATAGTTCATGGTATCTTGACAATGGAGCAAACAATCATATGTGTGGACACAAAGAAAAATTTGCTGATATAAAGAAGACGGGATGGTTGATTGATGGGATTTCATCAACCATGCTCTTGTCTCCCATTGATTTGAGTGCTTCAAAGTTCGAGTGTCCAAATTACATATGCCAACACCATGAGTCATCTTGGACATTAGCCTTCAAACACTTTGCATCGATGGTCTTAAGATTCAAAAGGAACAACCTATTCTTTGCCATATGCACTTAAGCAATTAAGTTATTACTTGAATCTCTAAGGCAAAGATGCATATTTTCTATATGAATATCATATCCTTTTTCAAAAAGTTAATCCATACTCAAAAAATATTACTTTTCAATTTTGACACATATTAAACATTGTTAATCAATATATGACCACAATCTTTACAGGATATCCGAATCATACATATTCCTTCAATTTGAATCTTTGAGGTATCTCCAAAAGACACATTACCTTTCACCAACTTCTTTATCTTCACAAACGTTTCTTTGTATCCACATATATGATTGCTTTCTCCATTGTCAATATACCATGAACTGCAATCATCTTTATCTTCTTCTTTGAGTTCCAATAACAATGTTGACTCATCTTCGTCTTTGTTGTTGTCAACAAGATTAGATTTCTCTTCAACATTACTATGGCATTCCCAAGAGTAATGTCAAATTTTATGATAGTTATAACACTCAATTTTAAAATTTTCATACCTCATTTCATTGGTACCTTGATAGGCTCCACGTCCTTTACCTCCTCGTTGACCATGGCCACGACCTTTGTGTGAGTGGTGATTTTTATCTTCATTATTGAATTTGTTGATATAACTTCTTCCTCTTCCACGACCTCGTCATTGTCCATTTCCTTTGTAAATTTTTTCACCTTCAAATTCTTTGAAGGATGTATGAGTTTTAAGAAGTTGCTCTAGTGACTCTTCTTTTTTTCTTTTTCATCTTTTTTTTGTAGGCTTGTAAAGAACCTTGCAATTGCTTTACCGCCCGCCATATAGTCTAAATCTTTAAACTCATAAATAGCACACAACACATAATCAAATTTAAATGTTAGAAAACGAAGGATCTTTTCTACCACACACACATCATCTACTTCCTCTCTATTTCTTCTTAGTTGATTCACAACAGCCATCAATCTTGAACAAAAATTCAAAATGAATTCGGATTCTTTCACTTATAGAACTTTTAAGTTAGTCCTTAGAGTTTGAAGTTTTATCTTTTTTATTTTATCGATCTTTGGAGAGAATTTTGTAAACTCTCCCAAGCTTCTTTTGAGGTGGTTGCATTAGTCACCTTCTCAATCATTCCATCATCCAAACATTGATGGATGAGAGAGAGCCTTTTGATCCTTCTTTCTTGTCTTTAACAAGACATCCTTTTCATTTGGGGACAAAGTTTTCTCATTAACGGGTTTTGTATACCCTTTGCCTACAATGTCCCAAAAAAATCTTGAGAGCCAAGAATGGATTTCATTTGTAGAAACCATTTTTTATGATTTTCTCTTGTGAGATGGGGGTACTGAAAGGACAACGACTATTATTTGTCATGACTCTGATATCACGTTGTTGGAAAAAATTATAATCAAACCCAGGATAATGTCCACACTAAATAGCAATAGCAAGAGAGTAACAACGACACCAAATATTAAGATGGGTAAATATGATATCCGAGTAAGTAATACAATAATATTGATGAAACTGGGTAGTGTCGAAAGAATATCTACTTTTTAATAAGAACAACCTTTTTTTATTTCTTACAACTCACAATAATATTACTTCCACACTTTTTTCTCACAAACTAAGAATAGCTTGTGGATTACTCTCTATTGCTTTCGCTAGTTTGGTGTATCTTCAAATGTTCAATTACTACTCTATTTATAGAGTTTTGAACCTCTTGATTACATTATTAGTGACAAAAATGTGACAAAATTATTTCAACAAAATTTGGCTGCCAAACTCCACCAAAACTCTACCAAAATTTCACTACCAACTTCCACAAATGTGGCTATCAACTTTCACATCTGTGGCTGTCAATTTTCACATTTGTCGTTATTAATTTCCACAAATATGGCTGCTAAAGTTACTGCCAAGCTTTGTTCCCACAAGTTCTGCAATCACTGTATGTGACTCGGTCACTTGAAAATTGGAGTGTTGCAAGAAGAAAGGGCAGCAAGAGGTTGAGCGTGAATTTCAGAAAGCTCCTAAGAGGATGAGGAGAAATAGATGAAGAGGACGAAAAGCCAGAATTATTCGACATGATTGGGTAGAAAAAATAGGTGAGAAACCTATCATTAATAGTGAGCTTGAAAATATGGTAGATCCAATAAGGGAGGCTTGAATCAACCCCAAAAGCAAAAAAAGGGCATTGAATAGATTTTTTTGGATGCATTAAAACAAGAGTGAAGCAGAATTGGTCAAATAACATCCCATGCATGAAAGGTGACTCAAGAATGGAACATTTTTTGTAATTACCCAATGACTCCTAATGAGATAATTTGTCTATTTTGGAAGCCCTATTTACATATCTAGATTTCTTGTTAGCTAGTGAATAGTTCATACATTGTAAAGTAGAGAATTCCTCAAGTTGATTTGTTACCTTTGTTACTATAGTATATGCCATAAATGAGGCTCTCAATAGATGTTCCTTATGGAATGACTTGTATTGTTGAGTAGGAATAGTCAAAAGCCTTGGCTATTGTGTAGTGATTTCAATACCATACTATTATCTGAGGTCAAAATTGATTCTATTGTAATAGTGATAGAAACAGAGGAGTTATTGACAGGTTGAGGCATTAAACTAACTAACCCAATGCAACTTGAGCATGAATTTCAGTATTCACTAACCTCATGGGATCTTTAGTTAAGGTGATGACATGCCTCAATTCAAAAGAGATACATAAGAGGCTCATGCCTAACCTACACTCATAAGTGCTCATTAATCAAGGAGTTTACATAAGTCTAAATTCTAGCTTGTTGTACCACAGTTTATAAAATCACCATTAAGATACTCACAAATAGGATTAAATGTGTCATTAGTTCAATAACTATTCCTTCACAATAAACTTTTATAGAAGAAAGGAGTATAATTGATAACATACTCCTTCTGTCCCTAGCTAATTACTAGTCCACTTTTGAAATGACACATCTATTAAGAAAACAATATTGACATAGTGAGTTTACCATTTTACCCTATTAATTATGAAGTGAATGAATTATTTAAGATTTTCAAAAAGTTCTACATTTTTCAAAGTAATTAATTGAAGGTATAATAGGTAAAAAAAATTTGTTCTTTCTTGATTTGTCAAAATGGACAAGTAATTAGGGACAACTAAAAATAAAAACGTGAACAAGTAATTAGAGACAAAGGACCTCTATTGTTCAACCATAAGGTACTAAGATGGTATACTATAAAAGGTATGTCACTTAGGTGTGTCATAAAGGTGGACCTCCAAATAACATGACTTCATTAAATGAACATTTTTAAAACATGTTGTTCAACCATGAGGTACTAAAAGTGTGCTTATATATTGTTTGTTAATGATGCAAATAGTCTCTTTTGTAATAGGTTATATTGAGTTTTGTTTCCTACTTTATGATTTGGTATTGATGAGAAATAAGGGCCAGCCTTGTTTGGCTTTGTAATTCTTATTTTTGATATAAAAATGAAAGTTGTTTATTTATAAAAAACAATTTACAATGGAGGGAAATAATTAATATGTTGCTCTATATTTGTAGGTACACATGGAAAAGTACAGAAGACCTTAAACCGTCTAGTATTTCATCAAAAACACTTTTGGAGACAGGATTCAAGTACAAGTATGGCCTTGAGGAAATGTTCGATGGAGCAATTGAATGTTGCAAACAAAGAGACATACTCTAATCCCTTTATATCAAGAAAACCTAAGAAGCTTCATTTTATATGAAGTGGATAAGTGTTACGATCCATTTGCTCATCTTGCATAGGGTCCCAAGTCGTGCATCCACTAAGAATATTTCTTTCCTAAAGCGTAAAACAAAAGAAATACAATTCATATTTTTGTGTTTTAATTATATGTATGTATATATATAACAGTTTTTCACGATAACAAATATCTTATTAATCATATACATTTTGAAATATACACCTCCGATTTTGGTAGGAAAAGAAATTTCCTATAAATTATAATATCAACTAATATCATTAATTTTAATATTTAAAATAGCTAAAAGCTCTGCTGCTAGATTAGCTAGAACGATTTGATTCGTGTATTTTTTTTCATGACCAAATAATGGAAATGAAATTTTTCATAATTGATGGTAGTTGAATATTGCTACGTCACCTTATAAATCACATAACGCAATCCGTAACAATTACGATCTCCATTTCAATTTATGTAATAATTTTATGAGCTACAAGAGGTCAATCATGTTTTTGTTGATCCAAATATTTTATATATATTTTTTAAGAAACCATTTTAAGTTGTTAATTATTTTAATTTATAGTATATACGACATAGTATTTAAATATTTAAATTTTATTTCTAAAATTTTAAAGTATCTATGTTTAATTCACGATCAAAATTTGAAATTTTGAATTTCAATTGTCATATAAATTTTGACAAAAAATATTAGACTCCTCACCACATGTCCACATCTTTCTTTAATTTTTTTTCAA
The DNA here is from genome assembly GCA_029582605.1 of Solanum gracilifrons. NCBI lineage: Eukaryota > Viridiplantae > Streptophyta > Magnoliopsida > Solanales > Solanaceae > Solanum > Solanum gracilifrons. Next base: position 5,136 of record JAJOOH010001720.1, on the reverse strand, counting down.
GTGCATATTTAGTGTTATTTGCAGTTTTGATGATTTTACAAACACAGGGACCTAGTAAGGGGACCTGATCCTTCGCACAATTATTCGTACAATTGACAGCTGGAAAAAGTACACAAGTTTTGTGAGGTTAGTGCACGGTCTTCGAGTGTGGCAGAAACCTCGGCCAATGGCATGGCCTTGAAGGTTGTGTCTATTCTCCTTAAGCATATCCTTCAATAGACACAACCTCAGTTTTTGCATCTTGAAAATCTCTTAAGAAAAAAAAAGCAAAAACCACTCCTTTAAAGAACTACACACCTAAAGAGCAACAGGGACCAGATAGAGCAACTTGCATCTTAGTTGTCTTAGGTTTGTACTTCCATGCTTATGTTGTAAATCTAATCCTGAGCTATAATGGAATTAGATATTTTGTTTGTCAGTTCAAAGTCTAAAATCAGTTGTGTCAGCGCTGTTTGTTGCTTAGTCAAATCCTAAGTCATCTAGTGTTAGTTAGGTTAGTGGGAAACCGTGTGTTGCTTGGTGAATTACGAGTTACTCAGTGTCAGGTATATTAGTGGGTAAAAGTAATATTGCTTAGTTGCTCTATTTATAGTAGGGTTGCTACATTTAGGGGGAAGAAATTTGGAGGAAAATTCTTAGGTTACAAGCTGTTGTAATCTGAATCGTTGCTCTATTTGGCAGAAATGGAGTTTGGTTTGAAAAGCCTGTGAGGACAGGTCATAGTTTTCACCACCCTTGAACAAGGGAGTTTCCACGTAAAGTGTTTGCATTGTTTTACCTGTATTGCTATACTTACTGTTGCTGCTTGTATTATAGCTCTCGCCGTGTCAAGGGACCTGGTCCATTGACGCTTAGTGGACGCCTGTATTCTAACAATTGGTATCAGAGCAGGTTCTCTCTATTTTGGTTAACACCAAGAGAGGCTTCTGTGTAGAATAAATGTTCCACTTAACTTGGAAGAAGGACAATCGTCTACAAGACCACCTCATTTCAATGGCCAATTCTATAGTTGGTGAAAGACGAGGATGCACGACTTTTTGATGGCTGAAGATACTGAGCTATGGGAAATTGTGCTAGATGGTCCTTTTATACCTATAATAGAGGTTAAGAAAGGTGAAATCACAAGAGTTATTCCAAAGACCCGTCAACAATATGATGAAGCTGACCGAAAGAAGATAGAGAAAAGCTACAAAGCCAAGAAGTTACTAGTGTGTAGGATTGGTGCTGAAGAATATAATTGTATCTACGCCTGTGAATCCGCAAAGGAGATTTGGGATTGTCTCCGGACGGCTCATGAAGGTACTAAGCAGGTGTAAGAATCAAAGGTAGACTTGCTAACTACCCAATATGAAAACTTCACTATGAAAGAACGAGAGACTATTCATGAAATGAGTACTAGATTTGCTTCTATCACGAATGAGTTACGGTATTGGGAGAACCTGTTCACACAAGCAAATAGGTCAGGAAGATTCTTCGAGTTCTTCTAAAATCCTAGTCGAGCAAGGTTGATGTTATCACTGAAGCCAAAGACCTGAAAGTACTCACAGTGGATGTCACACCCCTTCTTGCGCATGGCGGCGGAAGGGTTTTTCCAATTTAAGTGATGGTATTGATTAAGGGATTGTATTTTAAGTTTCAGAGTCGCCACTTGGAATTGAGTTATGGTGTTCGAAGTCACCTTTTTGTTTAATCCCTAATCATAAGGAAATGACTCTTTATTTGGTCTGCGAACCAGAAATTCGGGTAAGGAATTCTGTTGACCGAGGGGAAGGTATTAGGCATCCCTCGAATCCCGTGGTTCTAGTACGGTCGCTTTTATTGACTTATACTTATCTTGATGTATTTTTTGGATAATTTGTGTCTATATGCCATGGTTTGCTTATTTTTAATTGTTGAATTTTTATTAGTCTTAAACCGGATGCATAACTGTATTCTCAGTCTTGACATTTGGAGACATAACTGTCTTCCCCTCTCGAGTTCATCACACTTCATAATCTCAATTTACACTTCTTGGTTTGAATTAACAAAATTAATTATTAAAATAATTTGGTCAAGGTGCGTAACCGCATCCTTGAATTTATTAAGTATCTCTAAAAGATGTGGAACCACATTCTTAATTGAGATGAAATTTAATTATTATTACTCATATAATGTATAATAGAGCCTAATAAATACCTATGATTATATTAAAATAGTCTAAAAATAGGTAGAGACATCAAAATATTATAGTGTTCAAAATTTTCCTATATTTCAATTACCCCCACTCGGCTTACTAAATTTAATTATGTTGAATCTTATCATCTTGACGCAATTATGCTTCCAGATATTAACAAAACAGAGCATGGTTAATTTATATATATATATATATATATATTTTACTATTCTAAATCTAAATAATAAATTTTGAATAAAACAAACATATGAATTAAAATCGCGCTTCAACTAATGATTAATGACACATGTTGACCTATTTTATTAACAATAAAGTAAAAAAAAATCTTAAGATAAAACTTTTATTTTTGTAAGTTATTAAACCAAATCTAATAATATAATTAATGAACCCATAAAAGGCCTCTTTTAGAGAAAAGATAAAAAATAAAAAGAAAATCTTTAGTATTTATACTAAATTTAAACTAATATTATCTACATGTCATATAGAATAACAGGAACACTTTGTTTTAGATAACTTTTGTACTTTTTTTTTTGCACATTTTGTTTTATTAATTTTATATTATTTTTCTTTCATTCTACTTCTCTCTTCTTATTTTTTTTATTTTTTTGGTTCTCTGTAAGTTTTTTTTTTGTTTTTTAACGTTCTATATCATTTTTTTATTTTTTTTTTTACATTCTGTTTTTCTTCTTTGCTTTTTATTTTTACTTTTTGTTGTACTATGTTTTTTTTTTTTTTTTCTTTTGTTTCATTATTTTTTTTTCGTTGTTCTTTTTTTTTTTATATTTTTTATAATATTTTTTGACATTCTGTACATTTTGTTTTAATTTCCTTTTTATCTATTTTAATTCAATTCGTTTTCTTCTCCTCATCCTAACAAGTTTATTATTATTATTTTTGTTAGAACCCTAAATATCAAGACAACACACATATTATAGCATAAAACATGACTTAATACTTTTCTAAATACAATCAAACAAAGAATTCATTCAAATTAGTAAGACACAAACATAAAAACTTTATAATTAATTAAGGAAAAAGAGCGAGGAATGGACTCTTAAGCATGTAAGAAATACTCACATGTCATATAGCATGTTCGAATATATTTCAGTACACAATATTAATAATATTAACAGATTAAACACATACGAAATCTGAACAACTTCAATATATTGAAATTAATTCTTGCACAATAATGACATAAAATTATGCAAAAAATAAAATACAAATAAATGTTACCTCTTGTGAAAATTAGTTAACGAGAAGAAAGAACAAATAATCAGGAGCCACGAACTTGAAACCGCGAAAACTGATTTCCAGATCTTCAATCACACTATCGGAAAGTACAATCTATGTATTGCTTTTAATTAATGCTTATATCTGTGTGTGCCTTTTTTGTGTGTCTATCCTTTTTCTTTTTTTTTTTTCCTTCCTGCACCTTTTTTTCTCTCTTTTCTTTTGCTGTCCGTGTGTGTCTGTATATATAGGATAGGTTTTTTTTTTGTTTTCAGATTTGTAGTAGTAGTCTAGTGGGTATAGGAGTGGGTAGTGGGCTGTTTAGTTGAGGAGAACGTGAGGGAGTGGGAGTGTGTGGGGGGTAGGTTAGTTAGACTAATTATTTAAAATTAATAAAATCTAAGAAAAAGTCAAACATCTATAAACAAAAAAAAAATAATAATTAAATAATACTAGCTTATTTATAAAAACTTAATAGATTTTTGTAATCTTTCATTTCTTTTTAAACCATTGAAAAATAAAACTTACCTTAAAAAGTGATTCTATTTTTGTTGTTTTCAAATCTTTTAAAATAAACTTAATAAAATAAAAGAAAAGTCAAAATATTTAATTTATATTTATAAAAATATTTCAGCTCTAAAAATGGTGTAAAGTTTTAAGTTCGGTCAAAAATACGTGTCTACAGTTTGCCCCTCTTTGACTGGAAACACAAAGAGTTTTCAGACAAAGAAGTAGACAACGTGACAAGTTTTGACCGGACTCTTATTCGAAAAGAAAAATATGCGACTGAGTCCTAGTTTTGGACATCCTACATATCCCGGGTTATAAGGGAATCAGGTCACGTGTAGTTCAAGGAGATGAAATGATGAGTTGGAAGTCAAGTGAGGTCCCCTTGAGGCTTCAGTTCGCGGCTCCTATTATTACAACAACATGATAAACAAAGAATTAAGGAAAATGCAAGTATCAGATTCTAGCTCTGCAGCTTCTCTTGAATCTTGACTTAGGTCTTCATGTTTCTCAAGTTGTGAGATATTGATTTTCCTTTTGAGTGAGTTCGAAGGTAAATGCCTCTTTCCAGGTAGGCTCCTTCTACTTGGACTTGGATATCGACCTTGTTCTTAAGATGAGCTCTAGCCACTTCAATTGAACATGAGCTTGAGAGTTTATTCCCTCCTAGACAAGATCCTGAACTTGAAATATGGATTGACTCCATTCTATCACTAGATTCCTGAAAAACAAACAAAAATAATAACACAAAATTTTGCCCCAGTTTAATATAAGAAAATTTTGTGAGAGAAATAAGATGGTGCTTAGCTTTGAATCGAGATTTTGAACAATTCGAGCTTTGTCGCGATGTACTCTTTAGAGGGCTTATGCGCGTTTACATCAACTCCATTCTTCATGATGAACCGGTTGGATAAAATTATGTTAGTCTAGTCCTATTATCCAGGAGGGTCCTTGCTATACTACGTCCCATTATTCAGGAGGGTCCTTGCTATACTACGTCCCATTGTTCATGAGGGTCCTTGCTATACTACGTCTCATTATTCAGGAGGGTCCTTGCTATACTACGTCCCATTGTTCAGGAGGGTCCTTGCTATACTACGTCCCATTATTCAGGAGGGTCCTCGCTACACTACGTCCCATTATTCAGGAGGGTCCTTGCTATACTACGTCCCATTATTCAGAAGGGTCCTTGCTATACTACGTCCCATTATTCAGGAGGGTCC
>JAJOOH010001719.1:0-61714 GCA_029582605.1 Solanum gracilifrons | reverse complement strand
TATATATAATTTAACTACACATCAACAGAATTTTAATTTAATAAATTTAATTTATCGATCAAGTTAATTTTATAAATTTAAATTATATAACTCCTAATTATATAAATTTAATTTTATTGATCAAAAAAAGTTTATCAAAATCAAATGTAATATATAAATCTCCTTGAATTGATCATCAGTATTTCTTTAATTGATAATGTATTTCATATCTAAACCACTAGTATATAAGACTTGATTTGTTAAACTACTCGAGGAGTATATAATTAATCAATGTATTTCATACTCCGATAAATTATCGTTTACATGTCATCATAATTAGGAGGTGATCACTACACTTAACATCCATTCAATTAGATCGAACGTATATAATAATACTATCTCGCATTTCATACTCGAATGGATTATATGTTACCTCTTCACCTCTACATCATGACATCAGATATTAAGTTCATGATTAGACGACGGACTGATAGAATTTGTACATTACTCTAGAAATATAAGTATAATTATCTCCTAATTCATATCAATGTAGTTTCATACTCTAAATATGGATTATAGATATTTTTTTATTTATTCCACGAATTCTAACTTTTTATTTATAAAAGTATACAAAATTGTTACACTTTTTGAACAATTAATTGTAGGTGTAAAATGAAATTTTAGTATTATGCACAATAGCAAAATTATGATTATTAATAGGAATATTTTAAACAAACCGACCTCCGGATGTTGCTTTTATTAAAAGTAATTAGATTTAATAAAAAATACCGACGCCATGAGGTCGGTATCACATTAAATTTTAAGATAAATAAAATTAATCATGTTAATTAAATAATATTGACATCGGGAGGTCGGTATTTTATATTAAATTATTTTTTAACTTGTATAAAACCGTCATTCGGAAGATGATTTATTTAAAGTTAATTGAAAATATTAATTTATTACATACTATTTAATTTTACCGACTTCCGGAAGTCGGTATTATAATTTTTTTATTTTTTATTTTACACAAAATCGTACTCTGGAAGACGATTTAAATAAAATTAAATCAAAATATTTCTCAATTTTGTTTTTATATTTAATTGAGAAAATAATACCGACATCAAGAGGTTGGTTTTTATTGTAATTCATTTTCTGGGAAAAATTCCGACCTCCTGAGGTCGGAATTTGGTTTTCCCGCTTTATTTTGCATAAGTAGTCGGTTTTCATATTAACGTAATTTCATAGTATACAAAATTGTTATAGGTGTAAAATGAACCGACCTCCGGATGTCGCTTTTAAAAGTAATAGATGAAATTAAAATACCGACCTCTGGATGTCGGTATTTTGCTTTATTTTGCAGAAATAAAAACCGACCTCTTGATGTCGGTATTATTTTTTCAATTAAATAAAAAAAATACCGACCTCATGAGGTCGGTATTTTATATTAATTTATTTTTTACATACTATTTAATTTTACCGACATACGAAAGTCGGTATTATTTGTTTTTTATATTTAATTAAGATTTATTTGTTTAATACCGACATCAAGAGGTCGGTTTTTATTGTAATTCATTTTTTCTAGGAAAAATTCCGACCTCTAGAGGTCGGAATTTGGTTTTTCCGCTTTATTTAGCATAAAAACCGACTACTTGTAAATACCGACCTTCGGAGGTCAGAAATTACCGACCTCCATTTGAGGTCGGAAATATTTAGGTCGGTATTCACTGTTTTTTCAGTAGTGACACTATAGTTGAGCTTGAACTTCCATTTGAAGCAAGTATTGTGAGCATGAGATTCTTTGATATTGGTGAGTCATAAATTGAATCTTTGAGAGCACATTTGATCTTTGCATAAGTAAATTGAGTCGTGTTGTGTGCATTCATGATTGAGTCTTATGTAGCATTGTTCGAGACACCCTTTTTTGAATGGCTGAATTTGAGTTTGCTTTAGGACAAGCAAAAGTTTAAGTTGGGGTGTTGATGAGTCCACAAATTGGACTCATTTAGAGCTATATTTTGATAGAATTAGTGTCCTTAAATGCATGTTTTGTCTCAATATCTGATGAAAACCCTTAAGTTTCAGGTATTTGGAGTTTGAGGGAAATCATGGACACTACTTAAACAAAGGCAGCAGAAAGAACGAAGAAATGAAGATCTGAGAATCGCCGAACCCATTCAGCGAGTCGGCAAAAGGTCTTATCCTCACCTTTTGTTCCAGTGTGCTGAACCCTGAAAGAAAGGATCAAATCGGTGGTGAAAAGGAGTAATCGGCGTGTCGCCGAGCAGTTCCGCGAAGCAGTACTATGTCACCCAATGATTCGAAATACGAAGATCTTGAAGGATAGAGCAAGACAGCGATGAAACCTACCAAAGGGCGGATCGCCGATCAATATCGGCGATCTCGACTAACGACGCTGAATGATCCGCTGCAACACAAATCTGTGAAAACTATAAATACTAGTTAGAGTTGTAGTTTTAAGGGTCGAACAATTATTATAATTTTCATATAGAATATTACTTTTTGATATTTTTGCTCTGAGTTTGAGAGGTTTTTGCTGACTTGAAGAAAAAGAGGATTTTATATCCAAGGATTTGGACTTGGGTGTTTTGGATTCTTCACTCTTGGCCTGTAACAAGACTTAAATCTTCGTACCCATTTGAATGGAAGCTCATTTACGTATAAATTTCTATCTCTTGATGTGTGGCTAAAAATCCCAATTCTTGGGGTGTGATTTAATGAATATGGGTTAAGATAATTGTTGTGTCTTGTTTGCTGATAGTTTAATCGTAGTTAAATTGTGATTTCGTTTGGTGGTTGTGGATGAATTTAACGAATTTGTAGTTGCAAATACAAGTTTATTTATGTGTTTACGGCTTGCTCGAGAGAGAGGTCGTAAAACTAAGACCACTAGAGTGATGACCAGTGTGAGTGGGTCGACATGAGGTTCAACTCGAGAGAGTGAACTCTAGTCCCATGTCCACACACTCAGCTCGAGAGGGTGAGTGGGTTAAGGTGTAGGCTGGTCTTCATGCGGCAAGTGGGTGTTCGAGAGGAACACATTTGAAATGGGGTAAGTTGCTCGAGAGAGAGCTTATCCCCCTTAAAGTCTAGCCTAGTCACAATTACTCTATGAATCTTCTATCGAAAGCATGTACCCAATAATCTAGCTTAACCCGTATTCCCGTCACATCTCAAGGATCCCCTCTCATTACTTAGAAACCCTTGTTTGTTTTGCTGTTTTTACCTTACTTGTGACAAAATCCCCCTGTTGTTAATTGACACTCTTGTGTCCCCCTTTTAATTTACAATGCTTTTAATCATTAATGTCTTTAGCTACGGCTAGTTAGAACTAAGTTTTATTTTTTTATTAATTCTCAAAACCACTCTCTTGGGAACGATCCCAACCCTTGGTTGGGTTACTAAGGTATAGTACGATCGTAGACACTTGCATCGAAAGTTGTGTCTTGATTACGCAAACATCAGTTATACATTAAGCTTACCATAGCTTTAGCTTGGCCTCATCTGACAGTTATATCCTCCAACTTTGAGTGTGCACAAGCAAACACTTAATTTTTTGTAGAGTTGAACAAGTAATTACCTGTGAGGGGGTAACACCTCCAGCAATATCCCATTGAAGATTATGTTCAGGAAGAATGTACATTGGTAGAGCACCACAAAACATCATTGCTGAAACATGTGAGTTTCTTGCAAGGATTAAAGTATCACCAGGTGAACAAGTTGACATAATTGCTGCTAAAATCCCACAAGTTGTCCCACAAACTAAAAACCATGTCTATGATGCACCAAAGAGGTCAACATCCATTTTTTGTGCATCTAATTAAGGTCCAGTTGGATAATCAAATCTATCAAGCTATGGGAGCTCAGTTGCATCATGAAGAAATGGACCAATACCGATAACATCGACTAGTGAATATGGTGCAGCAATGCCACTTTTGTGACCTGGAAAATGGAAAGGTGCTGAATTTTTCATGACTGATGTTGTTATGGCATTCACTAAAGGTGGGAGTTTTGGTTCTTGTTGATTGTGTTTAGCCAATGTTTTATCAGTTTCTTTTCTTTTGACTTCTGCTTGATAAAATAGAGTTGTTCCTTCTTGCTCTCTTGGTCCCATGATCAAACTATCATGTTCCTGTGAAATGTTTTTCTTAATATTTAAAAAATTTAATTTTCTTTATGGGAGGATCGGGCAGGGCTGACTCAACAAGTTTGGGGGCCTTTTAGCCTAACCTTAAACAGAGGCTCTAACATTTTTCTAATTCTTTTTTTTTACAAAAAAATTAATCATGTATATATATTTAAAATCAATTTTTCTTGCTTTTTTAGACGTGAAGTCATTAATTACTGTTTTCTAATTGATTTGTTTTAGTAATTCATTTTCAATTGATAATATAGCTAATGCATTCAATCTCACATTGTTGATCTTGGATAAGATTATATCAATTTTAGTTTCAAAAAACTTCTTTCGGCCGAGGCAATAGTTACAGGAATTGTTAACATTATTCTATAAGCAATATATGCATTAGGAAAAGAATCAAGTCCTTTTATTTGATTCAGTATTTCCATTAAATCATTATCTTCTACTTGTATTATTTCTCTTAATAATAACTAAAATGAGAATATATATATACTTACTAACTAAGAATATCAACAATAACAAAAGTTCAAGAAAAATTATAAAATAAAGTTAGAATAATAAAACTTGGCTCATGAACTTGATAAGTTGACATAATAATGTTGAAATAGTGTTGCGTTGCTTCAATATAATGATTACTTGTTGCATTTCTTAAGATTTTGAAGAAGACACTCAAAAGCAAATTTTGTTCTTTTTTAACTTGTAAGCAACAATAAATATATTTTTTAGGAGAGAGTTCAATATTGAGAAAAAAATAATAAAATACAGAGTAAAAAGATGAGTATAAGATAAATAATAGTATAAGGTCAATTTTTTATGAGATAAATAAGGAAACACAATTTCCCACTTAAAGAAATTATTTAAAAAAAATGTTTCATTCCCTTAGAAAAGTGGGGGAAACTAACGGCTATTTTGTTTTTTTATACTTCTTACATGTTTTTTTTAAAATTTAAATTATCTATAATTTCAAGTAATATGTATAAGTATTTTTTAAATAATTGGGGGACCCCAAAAATATGGGGCTCCAAGCGATGGCTTTAGTGGCATAGTGGTTAAGACGACCTTGGGGTCGGGGTACGGGGTAGAGTAAGAAAAAAAATCTAATTTAAGGTATGAGGGGAGTTTTGAAAAATGTTTTTCTTAATTTTTGGAGGAAAGTCATATTCCTTAAATTTGAGGAAAATAAGTTGATTTGGAAAACATTTTCCAAATATAGGAAAATTGAAAAACATACTCTTTAATACCAAACACACCCTAACAGCCAATTATTATTATGTAAAATAAATAAAATAATTTGATTAAAAGAAATAACATGAGTTTCTTCCCTTTTCTTGGAAGTGCATTCGAAATAATCTTCAAATTGTAGAGACTAGAGTGTGTTGAATTGTGAAATTAGTTGTTTCTCTCATACTACAATTTTTTCATTTGTTTAATTTATTTAAAAAGAGAAAAAGAGAACTGCTTAGTGACAATAATTTGATTAGAATTCCAAAATTTTGTGAGGAAACAACCTGATAAGAAAGACAGCAAAAATTTAAGGATTTAAATTATATATGTCCTAACAATGTAAAAATTTGTAACTAATTATCTTATATCATGTTATTATATAATAAGTTACTTATCATTTAGTTGACATTAGCCAATATTTAATAGAGTTGTATGCAATTAATTTATTTTAGATGACTTAATGACCTAAGTTTTTCAAATTCATAAAATTTAAACTCAAGAATATATGAAAATTTTAAACCAGTTGCTCAGGAGTGGCCCTTCTTGTTATGGATGGATTGGAAGTCTGATGATTGACAAAAGTTGATCCATACCCCTACATATTTAAATACAAGTGTTGAAACTATAATAAACGATTAGTATTAGATAAAAAGATATTGATAAATATATATTTTCTATTAAAATATCCTTAAAGACATTTTAAAAATATAAATTTCAAAGTATATTTTATATTTAAGAAGTGTAAATGGCGAAAAAAATGATATATTTCAAAAATTACCCAAAGAAAAGGAATAGATAACCGTAAAAAGTTTAATCAAACAAAATATACTTATAAATCGTATAACCATACGTAAAGCTGATCAATTTTGAATTGATTTTGATTTAAAACCAACTTTTAATATGTATCAAATGCATAAATAAATGAATAAATAAAAATGTATATTAATTAGTCAAAAACACTCTCCTTATAATGTTAATATTTTCTTGTTTTTAGTTTTGCCAAAACCATGAAATCTCTATATGTACAAAGTACAAATATTTACTATCTCTATTTGAACGGAGAAAAATATACTTACCATTTTTTGGAAGGGAGAAATTTTTATTTTATATATATATACATATATATATAACGGTCTTTATCTTTACACACAAGAGATCTGAAAAAATGTCATTTTTCTCTATCCAAATTGTAAGTGGGCAAGACTAGATCAAAGCAAGAAATTAGCGATGAACAAAATTTTTTAGTTAACAATAATTTCTTTATGCTAATCTCATTTAACTACAGATTAACAATTAATTTTAAGAAATCTAATTAGCTAAGAGCGTTTTAACAATGAATTAACTAAGAATTATGAATCCGTAGCTAATTTCATATTTATTAGTAGAGCGATCTCCCGATCTAATTAAGTTCTTTTAAGCGTTCTTATAGTTCTTGTTGGAATCTAGCTAATTTATATATGTATAATATAATACTAGTATACGTAATGCATGCAATATTAAAATAACAATTATAGAAAATAGTGCCAAGTCTTTGTAACAAATTCATAAAAATATTATTCTGCCTAACGAACTTAAATAAATATCTTTGAGTGAATGCTCCCAATAGCTACCTAACAAATTCATAGAAATGTTATTTTGCACCTGGTATCTTAAAGTAAGGGGCTACATAGGGTTGGGTAAGTAGTCCAATTTGTTGCCCTATTGTGCGCCGATTGCATACTTTTGGACATGTGATATAATTTGAATTCCTAAGTTCTCCAAAGAAAAACATAATTTGGAATTTGAAATATAAAACTGAAATAATACATAAACTTATTCTTTAAGTTGGTCTCAACAAATATTTATGTTCTCAATTTTTTTATTGTACATAAATTGACAATTGGACTTGTATAAAGTTGAACAAGTAGACACACGTGTCATAATACAAATAGGACACCATGTAGGATGTGAATTTTCACGTATATCAGCGTGTAGGACAACACATGTGTTTACTTGTTCAACAATGTATACGTGTAAGTACCTACTTGTATACAATCCAAAGTTGGAGGACATAGATGTCACTTGAAGCCAAGTTAAAGTGCACCTTTATGTATTATGCCTATAAAATTTGACTCATAAAGTTTATAATTTGCATAAAGGATCCAATATTTTAAATTTTATATTAAAAAAAGAAAGAAAGAGACAAACCCGATGTAAAGTGATTGTTCATTATGAAAAGATTATATTAATGTAATGGTATGATCCGTCATTATTCAAAGGGCACCTCATGCGGAGTTCCATAAACTTTTGAAATATGTTGCCAATTTAAAATTGGGGTGACATAATGAAAATTTGAGAATTTAAAATTTGTCCCTGGCTAACGTTATCCCACCGTAGCGAAAATATTCCCTCCATGGCGTCACCGTTGTAGCGATGTGTCAGCCGCTATAGAGGGGTCATCGTAGTGGTGGAGCCAATTTTTTTACTAAGAGTGTCCAAGAATAATGGTCTGTGACTGTCAAAATAATAAAAAAAAATATTGTGATATTTGTGGTTCAAACCTGAAACTCCTTCATTCAATGGACACTCATTACCACTGCGCCAAAGGCATAACTTTTGTTAGGGGTGTCCAACTTTAAATATATATATCCTTTACCATGGCATATCTGCCAAAGAATCTACACAACTGCATTTACCATGGCCTTCTCAGTCTCTGTAAGGCCCTCGTAAGGAACCTCCTCAGCTACCCCAAGCATCTCCTCATCCGTCTCCACCTAAGACTCATGATCAACTGCCTCGTCAACTCGAACATCATCTCTGGTGGTAGCCGGAGGCATATCTGGCTCAACTGGCACATCTGGGATCTCCACCATCCCGAAAATCATAGACATGTCGGTGGACTTCAGCTGGTCCACATCTCTCCCCAGCGCAACAATAGCGGCCTTTAGAGCAGTCACCTCCTCAGTGGCCCCTTGGCCATGCTCGCACACTGCTATCCTAGCCGCAAGGGCATCAATGGTTGCACTCAAGGGTGTCACATCATCAGAAAAAGGATGTTTGAATCATGCCCAAAATGGAGGCCTCAAGTCTGATGGCACGACGATCAGAAGAATGGGCTAGCTGCCCCATCCATAGTAATGCAGTCTGAGTGAGCTAGCCCTCAGTCTTCAATCTGTTCATAGACCGGGAAGGATGACCCTGTATCAGTGGTGCTAGGACCATGGCCTGTGCTGGAGCGGAAGGAGTAGTAGTGGTGGCCTGGGGAGTCCTGATCCTAGACAGATCATTCATCCATTTGGATCATAGCTCTGCCCTCTGTGCTGCCACTAGCTCATCATCCTCAGGCTCAGAAGTTGCAGCCTGATGCTCACCCTCACACTTAGAAGTGGTGAGGTGAGTGGCGTAGATACCGTCACTGTCAGAGCTGGCCTCTGGTGACATAGGTGCCTTCCTTTTCCTTTTCCCTTCCCACCTGTTGTGAGAAGTTTGGTAGCCTTATCCTTAGCCTTGGATGCAACAACATCCTCGTTGATTGCTATTCCCTTGGCCCTCTTGCGGGGAGACATGTCTCTACCTACTACTTTAGGTCTAGCCATATCTGCAAAACATCGAGGAAAGTTAGAAACAATTTAAGAAAAATTTCAGAAAAATAATTTCACACAAACTTGCCGAATCGGTCGGCGAGTCGCCGAATCACTTTGGCGAGCCATATCGGGTTTGCCGAAAGGATTGGCTCAAAAATTCCTAGAAATTTTGGAATGTCGGCGATGGGAAGAGACTTTCGGCGAATCGACGACAACTATCGGCAAGCAAGGACTATCCCGCCGAAAGTTGCAGTGCTTTTAAAGATTAGGGGCGCAGACAAAGGAGATCAAGGAAGGCCTTCGGCGAGTCGCCGAGTGCACTCGGCGAACTCAGGCTTCTCACCAAAAGTTACATACCTAACTCAATATTAAGCATGAAATTAAAGGCTATAATGGGGACTTCAGCGAACCGCCGAGTGATTTGGCGAGCTCGACCCAGCTCGCCAAACGGCTCAACGTGCCTACTTTCAACCCCAACTTCCAAATTCAACCAAGCAGCCCCAAAAACAAAATCAAAACATGCATCCCTTTAATTAGACTAAGACCCATTATACCCATGCCCCCGGGATACTCAGAGTTCTCACGGTTTGGCCAAATTTGGCCATTTGATGACTTTTTCCCTTAAGAATGACATCAATCGCTCCATCATTGGGCAAATTATGTCATTCGGCACAAATGCGGTTACTTAGAATTCACCCGACTAAAGCCCCAACAATTATGCAACACCCAACAATTTTAATCAATTTAAGGCACACAATATTCGGGAATTTAACAACAAAGGCATTACATGCATGATATTCGAATTAAATAAGCATACACATATAAAATTATGACCAGAGAGTCCCATCACACATCACTAAGATAAAAATCATTTGCAAATGAGTAAACATCGCTAAAAGTAAATTTGGGGTTCGGAAAACCAACCTTTGTAGCCGAATAAATACTTTAAAAAGCTAGGCAACGATATCCAACTCCGAACACAAACTTGACGACTAAAATGCGGTGAAATTACAAAAATATAGAATACTATAGTGCGAGTGTGATTTTTGAAAGTTGAAAAGTGAGGGAAAGTGAAAGAGTTTTAATTTTTGAACCTTTGGCCTTAAAAACCGTCCAGTTCTCGCCCATTCGACGACATTAGTCTTGCTCTCCGACCCACTCGGTGATTCGCCGAGTAGGCACATACCTCGCTGAGTTTTACAGGACCTCCAATTAATGTGGGGGTCCAAATGGCAGACTAAGTCGTGATCGCCGACCTGGTCGGTGATTCGCCAATCTGCTCCTGTGCTCGCCGAGATTTACAGACTCCAATTTCAAACTGTCTTGAGTCCAACAGAGGTTCAAGTCTGGCTCGCCGACCTCTTCGGTGAGTCACCGACTTGACTTTTAGCTCGCCAACCTGCACTTTTCAAACACCTTCCACACTTTGACCTGCACAATCAACACACCATTATTTCAAACTCAAAAAGAAAGCAAATAAAACTTGGGTTGCCTCCCAAGCAGCACCTTAGTTAACGTCGCGACATGACGTAAGTCAACACTCAAACCTCATTCTTGGGGTTGGCCATAGTATCACTAGGCAAACCCCCTTGCCGTCTCGGGTTTAAATGAGACGAGATATGACCCATTTGGGTCTCCAACTCTTTGATCGATACTGAATGAGAGGTAACCGTCTGGCTAAGGGTCGACACATCTTTCTTCATTTCTTTCAAAATCTTGTCTGACCCCTAAAATTTGTTGAGGATACGAGAAAGCATATCCTCTGACCGACCTCCCTCGAAATCCTTTGACTTTTGGCGCTCATGAGGAGGAACATGTTTATCCTTCTCCCCATCTCTCTCTTTCCAAGTGGGGTTACAATCCCTCCGCTCTCTATCACGACTTCCAACCTTCATCCTTGCTCCAACCTTGGTTACCACCGTGCTTTGGGTAGTTTGAACGATATCCACCACCTTGGTTGTCTAGGAAATTCACCTCTTCGTTGTAAAAAGCCTCTAACTTGGCCTCATTAGGATTAACACACCGACACCCACAACATTGACACTTCGAGCACGTGCTCCCATGACATTTTTGGACAAAATGTCAAGTTGTGTCATGATCTTGGCCATGTTCAGGTCCCTCTCTTGGTCTTTCTCAAGCTGCTCCTTGGTCAATTTAAATGTGAGAGGGGAAACCTGATCTTCGTGGGTGTACCAAGCCCGATTTTTTGTGGTCATGCCATCCAAGAGCTGAGTTGCTATCACATGAGGTTACTGCATCAAACCACCAGAAGAAAGTTGGTCAGCAACACCCTTATTTACCGAATCAAAGCTTTGGTAAAAATATTGCAGCAACACGTTGTCAGGCAAGCCATGAGTTGGGCATTGAACCACCAACTTCTTGAATCGTAGCCAAGTTTCATGAATTGGCTCACCCTCCAGACGCTTGAAGCTCTAAATGTTGTCCCGAAGTGTCATCATCTTCGAATGATGGAAAAATCACACTTGAAATGTGGTGACAAGCTCTTCCCACGAAGTGATTGATTCTCGTGGCAATTCAGCCAGCCACTTACATGCTTCTCCCATTAAATAAAACGGGAACAACCTCAACCGGACCGACTCTTGGGATATGTTCTTGAAGGAGAACGACCCACAAACATCCACAAAGTTTCTAATATGCTCATGGGGATCCTTATGAGCAAAACCACCAAACAACCCCTTCAATTGCAAGAGTTGCAACATAGTACTTGTAATATGGAGCACAGTGTTCCCTTCCGCCGGAGGCAAGCGAATGGCACCAATTCCACCCATTAGATGGGGGCCATTAGCATTAGGCTCATTGACATAGTTGAAGTTTCCGATGTCATCTTGTGGCCTACTTGGCTACCATTGCTTCCGTTCACACTCATACTTCTTGTTTCAAAACACAAACAACCAAACCAAAACTAAACGTAAGTAAGTTCAACTATAACTAACAAGAACAAAATTCAACTTAACTAAAAAATTTTAATCAACACCACTCCCGGGCAGTGGCACCATTTTGATTGAATAAAGCTATCAAAGACACTTAATCCAATTCTAAGAGTCAACGATCGTAGTCAGTATATAACCCAACTAAATGAGTTGGAGTCGAATCCCACAGGGAGTGGTACATGTTTAATATCCAATATAAAAATACGAATATGTTCAAGTCAATCATAGGAATAAACATAATCGAAGGGAAACATAATTCAAATTAAGAGGTGACACGAATGTCAATTAACAGGGGGGATTTGGTTTGTAATTATCAACTACAACAACACCAAATAAAATGACGTAACAAATATTGAGACGGGTTCTTGGGATGTGATTAGATTATAGGCTAATATAGACAAATGTGTAAATGCAATTGTTAGTAAATAGCTATAAATCAGTGAATAAGCTAGACTTTAGTGGGGATAAACTTTCTCTCGAACAATTTACCCCGAATCAAGTTGGTTTCTCTCGAACACCAACAAGCAAGCAAATAAGAACAGCCTACGCTTTAGTCCATTCACTCTATCGAGCTGAATGTGTGGAAAAGGATTTAGGATTCACTCTCTCGAGCTGAATCCATGATAACCCAATATCCACATACCATCAGTTCAGTAATCTTGGTTTTAAAACCTTTCTCTCGAGCAAGCCAAAAACACGAAGGTAGAACTGCATTTGCAACTACAATCCTTTAATTTTAACCACAATTACTGATTGAAATCACTTCTAAACAGTATTTAAACTAACAATTAGGAATACCCATAAGCTAAATTAGCCCATAATCACATAATCACACTCCAAGAATTGAGGTTTTAGCTAGACATCATAAAAAGATAGAAATCGTTACCAAATTGTGTTTCCATCAACGGGGTAAGATTAATTTCATCTTTACAAAGGTCCAAATTGAAGAATCTCAAAGACCCACTTCTAATTTCTCAAAAATGAAAAACTTCAATTCTTCAAAGCTAAGGAAATTATTGTCTCAATACTCAGAGTTCAAACTCAAAAATTACTCTAATGAATGTTCTGAATAAAATTTGATACTAAACATAATGTTTGAAAATATATTTATAGTCGCCCAAAATATGCTGCAAAGGACCATTCGACGCAGTAAGTCAGCATCACCGATCAGCTCAGTGATCCACCCTTTGGTCAGTTCTATCACCTTTTTGCTTTGGCCTTCAACATCCTCAAGTTCTATAACTTTGGGCGATCCAACACTGCATCGCGGAACCACTCGGTGACACGCCGACTGCTCCTTTGTCTCGCCAACTTGATTATCTCCTTCAGAGCTTGGCACATTGGAACTTTAGGCGCTCAAATGGCCACTCGGTGACTCACCAAGTGGACTTGGCGATCACCAGGTCTTCCTTTCTTCGCTCTTTCAGCTCACTTTGTTCCTTTTTGCAAATTAGTGTGCATGCTTTGTTCCTCAATCAAAATACCTAGAAATCAAGGGTTTTATATCATTTATTGGCACGAAACAAATATTTGAGGACATAAAATCTATCCAAATAAAGCCCTAAATGAGTCTGAATCGTGGAATCATCACTCGTCTGCCGAGTAAGAAAGATAAGGCTGCAATTCTAATAGGTGACATGGATATAGCAGGGTTGATGGTTTATGTGTAGCAGGTTGAAGAAGAGAAGCTGATGGATAGAGGGGAGTTTAGAAATAAGAAAGCTAAGACAGGAAATGAGTATGGGCAGCAAAGAAATAATGTGAACCGTTCGTCCTTTCAGCAAAATAAAAAGGGACCTACTCCATCATCTATGGGAATGCCAAAAACAAGACCTGGACATGGTTCACGCAGTCAAGCAGCAAAGACCTCTGTCTCTTCGGGAGCTTTCCTAACGGCTATAAAGAATGCTATGAACCTCGTGAAAGGCTATTGGGAGCACCTGCACTTAGGAACAAAGGTGAATACAATAGTCAGAATTCCCAGCACTTCAGAGCTAGACCTACACAGTCTCAGGGTAGTGTGGCACAATGAGGTAACTTGGCTCCTGCATGTGCTAAGTGTGGTAAGTGTCGCGGTGGCTTCACAGGTTGTTTCAAGTGTGGACAAGAGGGTCACTTCATGAAAGAGTTTCCCAAGAACCGACAAGGTAGTGGGAATTAGAGCAATAAAGCCCAATCTTCATCAATTGCTCCACCAGACAAGGCTGCACCTAGAGGAACTACTTTTGGTACTGGAGGAGGAGCAAACCACCTTTATGCAATCACTAGTCTGCAAGAGAAAGAGAATTCTCCAAATGTTGTCACTCGTATGATCAAAGTATTTACTCTTAATGTTTATGCTTTGCTAGACCAGGAGCGAGTATATATTTTGTGACTCCTTATGTTACAATGAAATTCGATATTCTTCCTGAGAAACTTTGTGAACCCTTTTGTGTTTCTACACCGGTGAGGGAGTCTATTGTAGCTGAGCGAGTCTATCGTGATTGTGTCATTTCCATCAATCACAAGAACACCATGGCTGATTTAGTTGAGCTATACATGGTGGATTTTGATGTCATTCTAGGCATGGACTAGCTTCATGCCTGTTATGCCTCCATTGATTGTAGAACTCGAGTTGTTAGGTTCTAAATTCCTAATGAGCCAATTATAGAATGGAGTAGTAGTTCAGCAGTGCCAAGGGTCGTTTCATTTCGTACCTTAAGGTGAGAAAGTTAGTTTCGAAGGGTTGTGTCTATCACTTAGTTTGAGTTAATGACTCTAGTGTTGAGACACCTCCTATTGAGTCAGTTCCAGTTGTGAGTGAGTTTCCAGAAGTCTTTATAGATGATCTACCCGATGTCCCTCCTGAGAGAGAGATAGACTTCGGTATAAATATTCTTTCCGATACTCGTTCGATATCTATTCCTCCATATAAAATGGCTCCAGTAGAATTGAAAGAGCTTAAATAACAATTGAAATATCTCCTTGATAAGGGTTTTATTTGACCAAGTGTCTCACCTTGGGGTGCTCTGGTCGTATTTGTGAGAAAGAAAGAGGTTCCCTTAGGATGTGTATAGATTACCGTTAGTTGAACAAGGTTACCATCAAGAATAAGTATCCTCTTCCGAGAATTGATGATCTTTTCGATCAGCTTCGAGGTGCTACCTGTTTCTCTAAGATAGACCTCAGATCAGGCTACCATCAGTTAAGAGTAAGGGATTGTGATATTCCAAAGACAACATTCAGGACCCGTTATGGTCATTATGAGTTCCTAGTTATGTTCTTTGGTTTGACCAATGCGCCTGCAACATTCATGGACCTTATGAATAGAGTATTCAAGTCTTACTTAGATATGTTTGTTATCGTATTCAGTGATGACATTCTAATCTATTCGAGGAATGAGGAAGATCATGCTACCCGTCTCAGAATAGTTCTCCAAACTCTAAAGGATAGAGAGTTGTATGCTAAACTCTCAAAATGTGAGTTTTGGCTTAAGTCTGTGACATTCTTAGGCCATATTATTTCCGGAGAGGGAATTAAAGCTGATATCCAGAAAATAGAGGCAGTACAGAATTGGCCTAAACCCATATCTCCAATTGATACCCTTTGACCAAGTTGACTCAGAAAACAGTGAAATTTCAATGGTCTGAAGCTTGTGAGAAAAACTTTTAGGAATTGAAAAAGAGGTTGACTAATGCCCCAATATTGACCTTACCAGAAGGTACTCAAGGTTTTGATGTGTATTGTGATGTGTTTAGAGCTGTTCTGGGTTGTGTGTTATTATGGCAAAGTTATAGCTTATCTCTCCAGACAGTTGAAAGTTCATGAGAAGAATTACCCAATCCATGATCTAGAATTGGCTGTCATAGTTTTTAATTTGAAAATATGGCACCATTATCTTTATGGTGTTCATGTGGTTCACCAATCGCAAGAGTCTTAAATATGTGCTTAGCTAGAAAGAGCTTAATCTGAGACAATGAAGGTGGTTAGAGTTATTTAAGGATTATGATATGAGTATTCTTTATCACCCAGGTAAGGCTAATGTTGTTTTGGATGCCTTGAGTAGATTGTCTATGGGTAGTACTGCCCATTTCAAGGAAGATAAGAAAGTGTTAGCAAAAGATGTGCACATACTTGCATGATTAAGAGTTCGACTAATGAATTCCACAGAAAGAGCAGTGGTGGTGATGTATGGGGCTGAATCATCATTAGTGTCAAAATTAAAAGAGAAGCAGGACCAAGATCCTATTTTGCTTGAATTAAAGACAAATGTTCATAAGCAAAAAGTATTGGCTTTTGAACAAGGGGGAGATGGCGTGTTGAGGTATCAAGGTAGGTTGTGTGTACCAAGGGTGGATGAACTCGAAGAGACAATCATGAAGAAAGCTCATAGCTCCAGATATTCTATCCATCCGGGTTCCCCAAAGATGTATCGTGACTTGAGAGAAGTTTATTGGTGGAGTAGTACGAAGAAGGGCATTGCTGAGTTTGTTGCTACGTGTCTGAATTGCCAACAAGTTAAAGTAGAGCATCAAAGGCCTGGTGGTATGGCTCATAATATAAAACTTCCAGAGTGGAAGTGGGAGATGATCAATATGGACTTCATCACATGGTTACCACGGTCTCGCATGCAACATGATTCTATTAGGGTGATTGTTGATAGAATAATGAAATCAATGATGTTTGCGTAATTAGGACACACCTTCCAATGTAAGTGTCTACGATCGTACAATAGTGTAGTAACTTAACCTAGGGATGGGGTCGAGTCCCAAGGGAGTGGGCATGAGAATTAATAGAAAAATAAAATTAAGTTTTAATTAGTCATAGCTAAAAGCATTATCGAATATAAACATGTTAAATCTAAGAGGTGACGCAAGCGTTACTTATCAATGGGGGTTTTTCACAAGTATGTAAAAACAAGCAAAAATGCAAAGAGTACTAATCAAGGAGAAGGGATTCTTGGGGTGTGATAGGAATACAAAATAAACTAAACTATTGGGTACAAGCTTTTGATGATAAATCCGTTGAATATTTGTGACTAGGCTAGACTATAGTAGGGGTAAATTCTCTCTCGAGCAACTTACCTCGAATCAAATGGGTTCCTCTTGAACACCCACTTGCCGCTTGAAGAACGACCTCTGCCTTAGCCCACTTACTCTCTCGAGCTGAGTGTGTAGTAGAAGGACTAGGGTTCACTCTCTTGAGCTGAACCTCATGTCGACCCACTCCCACTGACCATCAATTTAGTAGTCTTAGTTTTACGACCTCTCTCTCTCGTAAGCCAAAAACACAAAGGTGAAATCGTATTTGCAACTACCAACTACTAAACGAAATCACATTTACACAACAAATAAATCATCAACAAGAAAGACCCAACAGATAATCTAACCCATATTCACAAAATCACACCCCAAGAATTGGGGTTTTAGCTACACATGTAAAAGAGATAGAAATTTATATCAAAATGAATTTGCATTCAAATGGGTATGAAGATTTTAGTCTCAAAACAAGCAAAGAATGAAGAATCCACAAGTCCCAATGCCAAATTCTTGGAGTTGAAACCCTTTGAATCTTCAAGTTCTTCAAAAACCTCTCCAAACTTAGAACTAAGAAGTCTATGTTAAAAATTCTATATTAAAAATTTGATATTCAAAATCTCATATTAAGTTATAACTCTCAATGAGTATTTATAGTTTTCAAAAATCTATGCTGCAGCGGATCACTTGGTGACATTAGTCGGAATCGCCGATCAACTCGGTGATTCGCCCTTTGGTGTAGTTCATCGCCGTATTGCTCTATCCTTCAGCATCGTCGTGTTTTGATCATTGGGTGACATAGTACAGCTTCGCAGAACTGCTCGACAATATGCCGAATGCTCCTTTTCACCGCCGATTTGATCTTTTCCTTCAAGGCTCAGCACATTGGAACAAAAGGTGAGGATAAGATCTTGTGGCAACTCGCCGAATAAGTTCGGCGATTCTCAGATATTCATTTCTTTGTTCTTTCAACTGCCTTTGTTCCTTTTTTGCTAAGTAGTGTCTATGCTTTCCCCGCAAACTCCAAATACCTGAAACTTAAAGGGTTTTCATAAGATATTGAGATAAAATATGCATTTGAGGATACTAATTCTATCAAAATATAGCCCTAAATTAGTCCAATTTGTGGATTCATCAATACCCCCAACTTTAACTTTTGCTTGTCCTCAAGCAATCTCAAGTTCAGCCGTTCAAAAAGGGTATCTCTAACAGTGCTACACAAGACTCAATCATGAATGCACACAACAAGACTCAATTTACTTATGCAAAGATCAAATGTTCACTCAAAGATTGAAGTTATGACTCACCAATACCAAAGAATCTCATGCTCACAATACTTGCTTCAAATACAAGTTCAAGCTCAACCAAAGTGTTCAAATGCCCTCACACAAGGAATGATTCCATATTCACACAATGGTTCACTGTTTATAGCTTCGAAATCAAATGCAACGCTCACACTCACAAAGAAGAACACAATGCATAATTTCACCCATAGGTTTGCCCGTATTTTCCAATTAACATTTGTTTCAGCTCACTCAAGATCAAAAAGGTCTTTTCAAGGCTTGTAATGTGGCTGAGTGCAAAGGTATGGTCATTTAGTCTTAGTGACTTTCATCCTCATGAAATGTAGTGCTCACAATACTTCCTTTCCTTTTCATCATTCTCTTTAGTGCTCATAAGTCATCCTATTATTCCCTTTCCATGGATTGTTTAGGAACCCCATTTATTTTGTACTTTATTTCACAACTTCCTTTTTCATTCTTTTTCTTTTTCTTTCATTTTTCTCTTTTTTTTTATATGGAGGGGTTCCATTTTTCTCAAAACCATGGGTAAGATGAGACTTTCCTTGCACTTCTTGACTTGCCCCTATCTTTTCACCAGACCCCCAACTTAGGCTTTTGGCCTAAGTTGGCTATTCAACTAACCACAACCTCATGAGGATTATGGGTAATGGATAAAGAAATGTCTAGTTTTCATCAAGTTTCTTCCAAAGGAAGGTAAGGCTCAAGGGGTGTTCAAAAAAGGTTCACACACACTCACAAGGTAGGCCACAAAAGAGGTATATGCCAAATTGGATCACACTCTTTAAAGTTGCCTAATATCATATCAAGAGATAGCCTTACTTAGTTGACCGGACCAACGGGGAAAATTTTAGGATCCATCATGCATAGTTCACATGTAATCTCATCACACTAGGCATTGACACTATCAATCAAACAAGACTCCACACTTTTGCTAGTGTGCAATGATCATCACAATAGACTCAATTCGATACTAGGCTAGTCATAACGAGATGCAAAGAGTTCACATATTGTCTATTCAACTTCATTTGGCATCATCGTAGCCGCGCATTCATGTTCGTTCGATTGAGAGCACTATTCAAGTCATCGGTATTGATCGGAACTGATACTCAAATTTGAGAAGGAACGGCCACATTCAACACAAAAATGAGCGTCAATTTTTTTTTCGGAAGGGTCAAATTCATTTTGCAATTTATAACACGGAGCCACAAGCTTAAACCTTCCACGAAAGCAATATTTAACACAATTATAGCTTACAACCCAAATACATAAACAAAACATGATTCACGAATAGCACACAAAGGTGGGCCTCACCCCACCACAAATAAAAGCAATTTGTCCTCAAATGCAAGAAATAAAATATTCAGAATGTATATTAAAGAAAGACAGATAGGGAGGTAAATAGTGGATCATGTCTAAGTGGTTGCTCCATCTGTCTGGGCATTGGTGCCCGATGTAGTACTCTGAATATGGGCATCAGTGCCCGAAGTCACCTCAGGGGGAACAACGGTACCGGATTCACCAAGGTCTGTTGAGTGTGTGTCTGCCAAAAAGATATGCACCGCTATGCAAACTCCCCTGGCCGATGATGGAATATTACTGTCCAGGGTAGTGGTCTCTGACAGAAGTTGGCCTTTTTCCCTTGCCTTTCCCAGTAGTTGTGGTCAGTTTCGTAGCTTTGCCTTTCGACGTAGCTGTCTCCTCATTTATTCCACTCCCTTGAATTCTCTTGGGCTGATTTTATTCTTTCCATAACTTTTGATTTAGTCATGTTTGCTAAGTCTTGAAGAGAAGTTAGAAAAACCTAAACAAAAGCAAAGTAGAACTTATGCAGACAAACTCGCCAAACCAGATGGCGAATCGCCGAATTTCTTAAGCGAGCCAGATCAGGCTCGCCAAAGGAATTAACTCTAAAACTGTAGCAAGAAGCCAAAAGGAGAACTTCTTCGGTGGGTCGCCGATAGTTTCTGATGAACCAGGACAGGTCCGCCAAAAGTTTCAGTGCATAAAGGTTCAGGGATGCAAATAAAGGGCGAATGAGAAGACTTTCGGCGAGTCGCTAAATGCTTTCTGCGACATCAAGCTTCTCGCCGAAAGTTACAAAATTAATCATCAAATATAGCACTAAATCAAAAGCGAGATGGGGACATTAGGCGAACTGCCGTGTGGTTTGGTGAGCTCGACCCAGCTCGTCAAATGACCCAACGTGCCTATTTTCAACCCAAATTCTTGAATTCAACCCTGCAACTCCTAAAAACAAAATTAAATTATGCACCAGTACAATTAAGGTAGGACCCTTAACACCCAAACACAACCCCTCGAATTTTAATCCAGTTTGAGGTATGCAATTACGGGAATTCAACAGTCACAACTACCAGAGAAAGGATATCAAATTAAATCATGCATGTAAATAATCCAATTCTATCTGGCAGGATAAGAACACTTCAACAAGATCAGGCTATTAAAAATGAGTATAAATTTTGATAAAATAAACTCGGGGTACAGAAAACCAACCTTTGGTGTTGACAAAGAGAAGATTGAAACACTAGGCGACAATGTAATCCAATCCCGAGCACAAATCAACACTAATAATACTCTACAAATGCAAGAAATATACAAACTAGAGTGCAAGTATGAGTCTGGGCAGATAAAAAGTGAGGGGAAAGTAAATGAATCTTCAACTTTTAAACCTTTCGCCTGCAAAGCCTTCTAGTTTTCGCCCATTCGGCGACATTAGACAGGATCGTCGATCCACTTGGCGTTTTGCCAAGGAGCCACTTGCTTCGCCTAATTTTCCAGAGCCTCCAATTATTTTGGAAATCCAAACAGCGGTCTCCATCGAGATCGCCAACATGGTCGACGATTCGCCAATAATTTCTAGTGCTCTCTGAGTTTTACAGACTCCAATATAAATTGGTTTTGAGTCTAACAACGGTCTGGTTCGGGGTCGCCGAACCTTTCTACAATTTGCTGATTGGACCTGTAGCTCGCCAATATGCACTTTTCAACACTTCCCTCAATTTAACCTACGAAATCAACACACCATTATTCTACATAATAATTGAAAGCGACTAAAACCTTGGGTTGCCTCCCAAGAAGAGCCTTAGTTATAGTCATGGCACGACTTCTCCGCTCAGTTTTGATTTGTGAGAAAGAGATGGGACATCACATGACCCAATTGAGTCTCCTATCGCTGGATAGATATGAATTGGGAAGCAGACATCTCATTTAACATCTTGTCGTGACCTTCGACTTTACTGAGCATGAGTGAGAGTATCTCCTCTATTTGTCTGTCCTCACTTGCATTGGATTTCATACGCTCGTGAGGTGGAACACATCGGTCCTTTATTTTAGTCGGCGCTTCCAATTCCATAATATTCTTGGTCACTAAATCTAATTGAGTCAACAGCGTGGCCAAAGTATGGTTTTTCTCAGCCTCATTGTAGTCGTTGCCATTAATCAAGGAGTTGGGTGGCTACTGCAAAGGGTAGTCGTGAGAGCCCCCAGGAACTATTTGGTTCGCCATTATTTTATTCTCCGGGCCAAGACTTTTGTAGAAGCAATCCAGTAGCATGCTTTCTAAGATTCCATGAGCTGGGCATTTCAGGAAGAGTTCCTTGAATATCAACCACAATTTATGGATAGATTCTCCCTTGACTTGTTTAAAAGTCAGGATTTTATCCATGAGAGACACAATCCTTAAAAGAGAGAGATCTAGCTGTTCACCATTCCTACCAGATATAATCTGGATTCCTACTAAAAACAACAACACCACGAGAAACAAAACTAAAATAAAATAAAATTAGTAGAACTACAACTAAGAAGAACAAAAATTGTATTAAGCTAAAAATTCTCAAATAACACCACTCCCCGACAGCGGCGCCATTTTGATATTTGCGTAATCCAGACACAACTTCCAATGCAAGTGTCTACGATCGTACAATAGTGTAGTAACCCAACCAAGGGTTGGGGTTGAGTCCCATGGGAGTGGGTTTGAAAATTAATAGAAAAATAAAATTAAGTTCTAATTAGTCATTGCTAAAAACATTATCGAATATAAACATGTTAAATCAAAGGGGTGACGCAGGCGTCAATTATCAATGGGGTTTTTTCACAAGTAAGTAAAAACAAGCAAAAATGCAAAGAGTACTAATCAAGGAGAGGTGTTTCTTAGGATGTGATAGGAATACATGATAAACTAAACTCTTGGGTACACGCTTTTGATAATAAATCCCTTAATTATTTGTGACTAGGCTAGACTATAGTGGGGGTAAATTCTCTCTCGAGCAACTTACCCCGAATCAAATGTTCCTCTCGAACACCAACTTGTCGCATAAAGAACAACCTCCGCCTTAGTTCACTTACTCTCTCAAGCTGAGTGTGTGGGAGAAGGACTAGGGTTCACTCTCTCGAGCTGAACCTCATGTCGACCCACTCCCACCGGCTATCAATTTAGTAGTCTTAGTTTTACGACCTCTCTCTCGAGCAAACAGAAAACACGAAGGTGAAATCGTATTTGCAACTATAATTTCATTAAGTTCCACCACAACTACTAAACGAAATCATATTTGTACAACAAATACACCATCAACAAGCAAGACCCAACAGATAATCTAACCCATATTCACAAAATCACACTCCAAGAATTTGGGTTTTAGCTACACATGTAAAAGAGATAGAAAGTTATACCAAAATGAGTTTGCATTCAAATGGGTATGAAGATTTAAGTCTCAAAACAAGCAAAGAATGAAGAATCCACAAGACCCAAGTCCAAATTCTTAGAGTTGAAACCCTTTGAATATTCAAGTTCTTAAAAACCCTCTCCAAACTTATAACTTAGAAGTCTATGTTAAAAATTCTATATTAAGAATCTGATATTCAAATTCTCATATTAAGCGATAACTCTCAACGAGTATTTATAGTTTTCAAAAATCTATGCTGCAGCGGATCAATCACCGACATTAGTCGGAATCGCCAATCAACTCGGTGATTCGCCCTTTGGTGTAGTTCATCGTTGTATTGCTCTATCCTTCAGCATCGTCGCGTTTTGATCATTGGGCGACATTGTACAGCTTCGCGGAACTGCTCGGCAATACGCCGACTGCTTCTTTTCACCGCCGATTTGATCTTTTCCTTCAAGGCTCAGCACACTGGAACAAAAGGTAAGGATAAGATCTTTTGGCGACTCACCGAATGAGTTCGGCGATTCTCAGATATTCATTTCTTTGTTCTTTCAGCTGCCTTTGTTCCTTTTTTGCTAAGTAGTGTCCATGCTTTCCCTCAAACTCCAAATACTTGAAACTTAAAAGGGTTTTCATCAGATATTGAGATAAAATATGCATTTTAGGACACTAATTCTATCAAAATATATCCCTAAATGAGTCCAATTTGTTGATGATATAGCCCTAAATGTGTCCAATTTATGGACTCATCAATCAACTCACTTTCTACCGGTAAAGACTACCCATATAGCTGAGGACTATGCCAAGTTGTTTCTTCAAGAGGTAGTTAGATTTCATGGGGTGCCAATTTTGATTATTTTAGATAGAGGTGCACAATTTACTGCACAGTTCTGGAAATATTTTCAGAACGGCTTGGGTTCAAAGGTGAACTTAAGTACTGCTTTTCACCCTCAGACAAATGGTCAAGCAGAGCACACTATTTAGAACTTAGGGAATATGTTGAGGGCTTGTGTGATTTATTTCAAAGGGAAGTGGGATGATCACTTACCTCTCATTGAGTTCACTTACAACAATAGTTACAACTCTAGCATCCAAATGGCTCCTTATGAAGCTCTTTATGGGAGAATATGCAGATCTCCTATTGGATAGTTTGAAGTTGGTGAATCTGGGTTGATAGGACAAGACTTAGTTCATCAAGCTATGGAGAAAGTGAAAGTCATTCAAGAGAGGTTAAAAACAGTGCAAAGTCGTCATAAATCCTACATTGATGTTAGGAGAAGGGAGTTAGAGTTTGAAGTAGATGATTGAGTATATTTGAAAGTTTCACCCATGAAGGGTGTTATGAGATTTGTAAGAAGGGGAAGCTTAGTCCTCGGTATATTGGCCCTTATAGAATATCCAAAAGGGTTGGTAATGTAGCTTATGAGTTAGAGCTACCTCAAGAGTTAGCAGCGGTTCATCTGGTATTTCATATTTCTATGTTGAAGAAGTTCATGGGAGATCCTTCACATATCACACCAACTGAAGATATTGGTATTAAAGATAGCTTATCTTATGAGGAGATCCCTCTTCAGATTCTAGACCGCTAGGTTCGCAAGTTGAGAAGCAAGGAAGTAGTATCGGTCAAAGTCCTTTGGAGGAATTAGTTTGTTGAGAAAGCAACTTGGAAAGCGGAGGATGATATGAAGAAGAGATATCCACATCTCTTTGAGCCTGGAGAAACTCCAGACCAAGGTACTAATTCTCTTCTTAGTACTCTTTAATTTATATACTTGATGTATTAGATTTGCTTGTTGGGTGTTTGAGCTGAATGTTAGATCTTACACCCTTAGACTAGTAAGATTAATCTCATTCGAGGATGAATGTTCCGAAGGGGGAGATATTGTAATATCTCTTTAATTGAAAGAACTAGAAAGAGCTAGAATTAGAAATTGTCATTTTTGGAAAGAATGAAAAATCGGGAACATTGGTTAAGTTATGTTAAGTTTGAGTTTTTGGTCAAATTCAAATGATCATAAATCCTAGATCAGGAATATTTAGGTGTGTTTCCAGACACCGTAGGAAAGGTCTTTGAATTATCTTTCCAACGCCACCAAGTTTGAGCAATTTCGAGTTCGTATGAGTGAGATATTCCCAGTTGAAGTTGGGCTGTTTGGATAAGAAAATTCCAATCCAGATTTTAGAAGAGTATTTTGGTCTTTTCCATACCCAATTAAGTTATTTTGCTTTTGGTAATTACTTAGGGGTCTAAACTGAAGTT
This sequence comes from Solanum gracilifrons, assembly GCA_029582605.1. Lineage (NCBI taxonomy): Eukaryota > Viridiplantae > Streptophyta > Magnoliopsida > Solanales > Solanaceae > Solanum > Solanum gracilifrons. The sequence goes on along the minus strand of JAJOOH010001719.1, from coordinate 36,580 downwards.
GGTCAGTTTACGCTTTTGAAATTTGAGTTAGGATTTTGAGAGAAGAGAAAATAAGAGGAGAAAGGAGAAGAGAAGGCAAAGAATCGTCAATTTTTGAAGCCAAGGTCGTGGATTTCATCAAGGGGCAATACCTACGAGGTATGTGAGATCATATAGCGTTGGGTTAGTTCACCCACGCGCCAATCATGATTCAATTTAGCGTAAATGTGTTCTTTTGAAATATAAGATTATGAGTTCATGATGAAATTCGTTTGAATTCTTGTTGTTGAAGTTTCTTGAGTTTGATTTATGAAATTAGGTGTGATTTCGAGTAGAATCTTACATATATTGAGGATATAGTCGATTCTAAGTGGTTGGGGAAAGAACCAAGTGAAATTAGAGGGTTTAGAGTTGAAAACTGAAGAAGAAAAGTCGGAACTTTCTAGGCAAGGGCCTGGGGCGCCGCCCCAGCCAGAGCGCCCCACTTGGGGCTCTGATGTTTGGGCTCTGGGGCGCTGCACCAGCCAGAGCGCCCCAACCCACTCTCTGAAATTTTGCCTCTGGCGCCCTGCGCCACTCAGTGCGCCAGGGACACCAGGTCCTTTACTTTTTCCCACTACTTTCCGTACTAGTTGACTAGCAACGTACCTATATTTTCTAGTTGATTTCTACACTCTAAGATACATCTAAACATCATTAAATCATCTGTACACATGATATCATGAACCTTGAATCCATAATTCAATTCAAGTAAAGTTAAGAGTTAGGTCAAGAGAAGTTCATAGAGTTTTCCAAAAGTCTTTTACAAACGTTTTAACTTTGTTCTAAGGCTTGGGTTTTGAGTTGAGTAAAGAGTAATATTAAAGTTCATTTCTTCAAAGATTATACGGGAACTAAGTATTTCCCAGATGTTAAAATGTTTTCACATTTGAACAAGAGAGGAAACACCGATTTTCAAGCGAAGCTTTTAAGCTAGTTTTTGAGTAATTATCGCAAATCACACAAAGAGTTTTGTTTTTAAAACATATGGACTGGGTATATATTTGGACTAGTATTGAGCACCAATATGGGGACGAGTTCATAATAATTTAAGTCTCCATAAACCATGTAGTCGTCATGGGTAGAAGGGATCATACTTTTTAGATGATTCCTTAGTGCTTTTTAGCATAGACTAGTGGATCCACTTAGTTGAGACGTTCTATATCACGACAAGGTATAGGACAGTTCTGGCAGCGTGGGCGAGACGATGTATCATCACTTAGGCTTATAGTAATGGTTGTTAGTTAGAGAAACTCTCACAATATTATATTACATTATGTATGAACTAAGTTGTTAGTGTATTTCCTTAATACATTGAGTTGTCATTTAATGTTTTAAATGCTTTGTATAAACTGCACCTTTATTGTTGTTCTTACTTAGAATTTGAATTGACTATTCATGAGTTGAGTAAAGCTAAGGTAAGTGTTCCTTTCAGATTCCTTTCAAGCTTATGCTATGTTTAGTTTTCCCCTTGCATACTCGTACATTCAATGTAATGATTCCATTTGGCCTGCATCATTTTACGATGCAGACACAAGTAACCAGGATCAACATCCAGCACCTCATTTATCTAGTTGAGCACTCAGAGTCAGTTGGTGAGCCTCCTTGCTTTTCGGAGGATCCCTCATTATCTTGTTTTTAGCATTTCAGTTGTTAGGATGATCGGGACTCTTTTCCCGACATCCCTCATTGTTTTTAGAGGCTTCATAGACGAGTAGTTATAGTTCTTTAGTCTTGTATTTAAGATGTTTTGCTATAAGACTTGAGTTGCCACTTCGGCTAATTTGAATATTTATCCTTAAACATTCTAAATTTATTTGAGACAGTTGTTCTAAAGTGTATTTGAATCCTTGTATTAATGCTTTAAGTCTTCCGCTATAAGTTAAGCAAGGCCAAGGGTTCGCTTGGGGTCAACAATGGTTCTCGATTGCCAGTCTCGCCCAGGGTATAGGCTTGGGGCGTGACATATGTTTTTAAACTGGTATTCGATATAAAAAAATATAGAATATTGAATACCCTATCGAATTATATGGTTAAATGTACAATTCATGAATAATATTATAATACGACAAATATATAAACTAGTGTTCGAACAAAATTGATTGTTTGGACGTTGGAACTTCGACCACTTTATATTGATTAAATATTTTTGTTTTAGGTAATTGATTAATAAATTGAAATGCTTGTACTTTATTTTAAATATTTCTACATGTCTAAGGTATTAGTATGATATAATTGAGACATTTCTTGAAAATTTGAAGTCAAATTTCACTTTTATACGAGTATGTGTAAATCGAAGTCGAACAGACTATAGTTAGCCAAAAAATCTCTTTTTCTCAAACGGAACACAATAACATCCACAACATAGTTATTAGAGAGTTTTGTTTAGAAGAAGAATCATTCTCTTAATAGCTTTTGTATATTTTTATATTCGTATTATCATATTAGAAATGCATATCATAATGTTTTTTTATATATAAGTTTTTTTAATTTGATTTATTTCTCAAGGTTTGAAATTATTAGCTTCCGCATGATGTTTTTATTATTTCAACCCCAACACCTCTTTGGAAAGCTCATTTACTTAGCTGATGTAACATATTGTTGGAGATAAGTGATGTGAATGATAAATTGACGAAAAAAATGAAGATAGGAAGCAAAGTTCTCTTTTTATAATTGGAACTTTGTTGGTCATTTGTGGTCGAAAGAAAGACTAGTGTACTTATACAGAGAAGTACTTTTTGTTGGAAAAATAATTTTAGTATCTCAAAAAAAATTATTACGTCTTCAATAATTATTTAAAAGAAGTCTGATTCTATAGCCTTTGATTGACAATTATTTCTAATCAAAATATAATGTTAGTTTCCATCCAGTTAATAACTCTGGAATGGCTAACTATTGAGAAGACCATTTTTTGGCCTCTTAATTGTACCTATTAATTACTCTTAATCGGACTTCACTATTGAACTTAAAATCTAACGATTTCAAGAGATCTTTCTGGGAAGTATATATTACTCCCTTCGTTCCTTTTTATATGTCACCTTTATCATTTGCACTTTTCATCAAAATTGACCGTTGACGGTTCAAAAGCTCCAAAATACAACAACTCGCATAAAAACTAAACGAACGACTAGGTGGCCGAACTATCAGTTTTAGCAAGTTATAAATGACTTGGGGTCGCTACATGAAAGATCTAAACGACAAATAAGAGACACAAACACAGAAATGACATGGAGGTCATTACTGAAAAATAACAAAATTGATAAATATAAAAATAAGATATAAAACAACTATGGAATAAAAGATTTAAAAATCATTTTTTGAAGGATGACTTAAAAGGGAGTTGAGTGCCCATTGCCTCATGCAACTTACCCCAAAACTTCAAAGTAAACTAAGTTCCACAGTCTCAAAATGATATAAAAGGGCACCCCGTGCTGTCTTACTATATCCTTGACATAAATCTTCACCAATTGTTAGGAGTTGTAATCTACTCGGAATGAAGTGAGCTTATTTAGTCAACCTGTCAACAATGACTAAAATTGAATCATACTTCCCCAAGGTCTTAGGTAGTCCCACTACAAAATCCATGGTTATCCTTTTTCCACTTCTATTCTTGAATTGGCATTGACAATATAAAAAAATCAAATATAAAAAAAGGAATGACATATTTATTGGTTTATCAAAAAAATTGGCGTTAAAACTTTGGAAAGAAAAATAACAAAATTGATAAATACCAAAAGAAGATATGAAACAACCCTGGAATAAAAGATTTAAAAATCATTTTTTGAAGGATGAGCTGAAAGGGATATGAGTACCCAATGGCTCATGCAACTTACCCCAAAACATCAAAGTAAACTAAGTGTCACGGTCTCAAATGATAGAAAGGGGCATCTCGTGCAATCACTAACTCCTTAACATAAATCTTCACCAACTATTAGGAGTTATAATCCACTCAGAATGAAGTGAGTTGATTTAGTCAACCTTTCAACAATGACCCAAATTGAATCATACTTCCCCAAGGTCTTAGGTAGTCCCACTACAAAATCTATGGCTATCCTTTCCCGCTTCCATTATGCAAAATAGGCATTATTTGACGCAACCTTCATGCCTTCGATGTTCATACTTCACATGTTGTCAGTTTTGACATTTCAAAACATACTCAGCAATGTGTTTCTTCATCCCAGGCCACCAATAAAGTAGCCTCAAATCCCTATACATATTGGTCACACCCAGTTGAATAGAATACTGTGAACCATGAGACATCGCCAACACATGTAGATCAATTCACCAACCCAAGGAAAATGAATCCTTCCTCTAAAATTGAGCACATCTTCTGCATTGAGAGTGGAATCTCGGGTCTCCCCAAACACCACCTTACCTTTGAGCTTAATCAATTCCTCATCCTCAAATTTCTTAGACTTGATTTCCTCTATGAAGATGAGCTTTAATGAACTTGTGAAAAGTTATGAAGATATGTGTCTTGGGTCTCCCAAACACCATCTTGATTTCCATACTATTATATAAATCTTGTGCCGTGAGTAATAGGGTTTTAATCAGCTTCTGACAAGCAATCTATGCTATAAATTTGATGACAATCTCTTCCATTTGGTTTCCATAGTATTATATAAAATAAGGTTTTAATCATCTTATGACAAATAAACAAGTTTTTTAACATATTTATTACATTGATGAGTATATGTGTATAGCATGAATGGTCAACTTTATTGACATGAAATATAATATTTCTCAAAAATCACAAACAACCACGGTGCTAAGTAAAGGATCAACAACCCCTTTTACAAAAGCTCCTTGGTCCCTAACTTGAATTAGATAATCCATAGATCTCTTTGTGATGATTTCACCTGGGATTAGCACTGTGATACCCGGAGGGAAAAGGCAAATAAATTCTCCACAAACTTCCCCAATGCTTTTTTCAAAATCCACTTTCGTTTCCCTAGCAAAAAAAGCTTCTCTTGGTGTACAACTCATGTAAACTTCTTCCAATGGCATCCTTTCTATACCATGATATAGTTTACTCTTCATTTTGATAATCTCCCTTTCTTCTTGCAAGAAGTTGATTGACAAATACTTCAATCCATTATTAACAAGTCTTTGAGTATGTTCTTTAGTTGTTCCTAAGCTAAAGACTAGTGTGAAAGATTGAGTTCCAATAAGTTTTGGCTCAATTCCATGACTTGTTGACAATATGTTATATGCTTTGAAACCCTATAAGCCTAGTTCTTGTAGACCAATTGTTTATCCGCAAAGGGTCCATAAAAGAGAAGTTGTTGGAGAAACATGAGAGGTCCAAAAGTGAGACTCCAGGAAAATGGTTTATTAGTTCTTTCACTTGTTGGCTAGTTCCATTACTTCATTGAAAAGGGTGTTTGAATTTTTACTTAATTCATCTCTAGTTGCATCCAAGGAAGCTAATAAAAGCCAATTTGGACTAGTGGTTTGTAAATATTAAAGACATTTGTGCACTCTATCTCTATCGATAAGATCCCCGAATAAGTGTAGCATTGATGATTGTGAAAATGAGCACAAAGCTTTCTGTGTAGATTATATGACAAGATTTGCTCCTTGAGAAAAAATAGTTTTAGGCATGTCAGGATGAAATTTGAAGTGAGCACCATGAGCTTCATCCACTATTAGAGGGTTCCCATGAGAATGGCAAATTTGAGATATCTCAGAAATCTTACTGCATACTTCATTATAAGTGGGTGATGTAATAAAAACTCCTGCTGCCTTTTTAGCTTCCTGTTCCAGTTCTTCAATTTCCATTTTCCCCTGAAACATTATTAAATAAGTAACTAATATAGTAATGTAGTGAGCTTGTAATGAGTTAGTAGTAAGCTCGGGTAGTCAGAAGTTAGTTACAGTGTGTCAGAGTAACTAAATTCCAACTTACATTAGGTGCATTGAATTTCTTAGGAGAATGCACATGCTACATGATGTAAGATCTATAAAAGGAGGTCTCTCATACAGTTTGAATGTAATTGAAAATACAATTCTTACCTCTAAATACATTGTTCACTCTATATTCTCATCCTTGGAATTGTAGCTTCCATGAATTCTATCACACAAATATAAAAGTTTACATGGTATGAGTGCAACAGGATAGGGATCTGATGTGCTGCGAAATCGTGACACATTTGATGCTTGAAAACTAAGAATTAATACTAGGATCAAGTATTTATGTGGATACAATGTATTTGGTAGTGTTTGTACAGGTGAAACAAGTGGAAGTGAAAGAAGATAGAAAAGATGAAAATTCAGTGAAAGTGGAAGTAAAGACCACGGATGATCTCACGGGCCGTGGTCTTCACTACTGATCACGGAGATGCTCGTAAAGTTGAACCAGTGCTGAGGGTTAAAAGAGCTGAACGAGAATTAAACCAAGTGATGACCATGAACAACCTCACGGGCCGTGGTCCTCATAATAGTCCGTGGTGAGAGTCGTGAAGATTAGCTAGTGAATGGGCAGTGAAAAGTTGAAAAGGGAATTTACCATGTGAAGACCACGGACAACTACATGGATCGTGGTCATTGTCACGAGTCGTGGTGGTGTCCGTGGTGATGATATAGTAAAGGGGCATTGTAAAGTTGAAGAGGGAATTTATCAAGTGAAGACCACGGACAACTACACGGACCTTGGTCATTGTCACGAATCGTGGTAGTGTCCGTGGTGATGATCCAGTGTACATGCCTTGAGGAACCTATTTTGGGTGAGTCCAATTGAAGACCACGAAGGGCTTCATGGACCGTGAAGCCCTTGACCCGTCGTGGAAACAGTCGTGAGGCGTCCGACAGTTCAGTCCTACTTCGAGTAAGACTCTTTTTACAACACTTTATTTGAATTAATTAGGTCATTTTTTAGTTTTTTTATCTCTTCTTATCGTGAAGGAAGAATAGAGTTTCAAATATTCTTAGTTTTGGTTTTCGATTTTAACATTGAATCAAGTTTGAAGGTTGGATTTTCGGTTCTTGAATTATCAAAGTGCTTCTTAATTTGCTTATTCTCAAAAGTACTTTCTCATCAAGTTTTCATTTTATATTTTTGAATGTTTAAGTGAAATTATGAGTGGCTAAATACCACAACTGGGATTGTGGGATCTATGATGTAAATTGAAGTGTAATTCCGTAAAATGAGTGATAGGCGATTTATATTTGCAAATTATAATTTAGCTTTCGTTATTCATGTATTATAATGAGTGAACGCATTGGAGTGATCTTGTATCTGTCATTTGTTCGAGAGAAAAATAATAGTTAGGAAAAAGCTAAACTAACCGGAAGAAATGGAGTCAAAGTTCGAGTTCGAGAGAAAAGAACTTTAACACTGTTGTAAGCGAGAGTAAAGCTAGTAACACTCTGGGACCGAGAGGACTTGAATGAAAATTATCTAATTAGACTGAGAAGTACCATATAGATTTAACTCCTATGTATTTTGTAGAGATAAATTACCTGAAACTCAATTACGGAAGAACATTAGATGTAACGTTATGGGGAACACAATCCTAGTTTCATTTAATCATCGAAATAACTTTAGAACTTAAAACTCTGTTAATTGTTAATCTGGATTTTGATTACCAATTTTAGTTACTAGAACATCACAACTAAACCAATTTTACTTTCTGTAACTGTTTCTTTAGGAAATAATAACGATGTTTGAGTAAACGCGACAGTACATCATATCTGTAAAGAAATTCTCTGTGGGATCAACCTCGACTCACGTTGAGTTCTATAAATTGACTTCGATCGTTTATATCTCTTAATTGAGGTGTAAGTTTGGATGTATCAAATTTTGACGCCGCTGTCGGGGAATTTCAATTCAGAAGTATTATACTAGCTTTTATTCGATGTGTAGTTATATTTCCTAATTTTACGTCTTTTTCTTTGTCTGTGTCTCATTCAGGTGAGTTTGACAGTGTATGCCAAATACCAGAAGTAAGGGAGCCACATTGATTCCATACGACCCAGAACTTCGAAAAACAGTCCGCAAAATGGTGAATGCACACGAACCTGAGGCTCAGAGGAAAAGACTAGGATTGGAAGCTGAAACCGCTGCAATAGGTATTCAGCAGAATGTTGTGAACAACCTGTCTAGGGTGGTGGAAGAAAACATAGTAGTCGATGAAATCATTCCGCCCTACCGCCAACCAATAGGTCTAAGGAGTAGAACACAGTATCCAGCTCATATGATGTATGGAGAGGATGACTTAGACTCTAATAGAGCTGGAGCCACAAGAGCGATAGTGTTACTTACACTACCTCAAGGTGTGAAATTCACAATCACCAGCACTATGATTCAACTGCTGAATCTGAAAGGTATGTTCAGGGATGCTGCTGGTGATGATGCAAATCAACATTTGATGAACTTTATGGCAATCTACAAATCGCAATAAATTCCTGGAGTTAGCCAAACAACAATAAGATTTAGGCTATTTCCATTGTCTCTTACTGGAGAGGCAACCAACTGGTTGTATGAGATGCCGGATGACTCAATCAGGATGTGGACTGAGTTGAAAGAGGCCTTCCTCGAACGATTCTTTCCAGAATCAAAACAACTACAAATGAAAGATGAGATAAGTGCTCATAAGCATTTACCAGGAGAACGATTCATGACACCTGGGGGAGATTCAGCCAAAAGCTGAAGAATTGTCCAAACCATGGTCTCACTGAGAGACATCTAAAAATAGGATTTCTATAGATCTTTGAATTATGTTACTAAACTTGTTGTTGATGCAGTGTGTGGAGGATCATTTATGAGAAAGCCATTCTCAGAGAGCATGCAATTGATGGAGGAGGTGTCAAAGAATAACAGGGCATGGTACACCAGGGATGCAGAAGTAGGAGATCTTGGGTACATTTTGAACTTTCAGCTGAACAAAGGAAATGAGAAGAGGAAAGAGATCAGGACATGGCACACATAAGGACCGGGATAGATCTACTCACGCAGCATATTGTCTCAAAGTTTGAAAAGGTAAATACTGTGGGACAGCCAAACATGAATGAAGATGAGGATATCGATCTAGATGAGGAGACTAGTTACCTGGGAAACTAAGGAGGTTTTCAGAATTATAACTCAGGAAACCAGGGTTACCACTCTGGAAACGCAGGTCGGAACTACTCTAGAGAAGGACAATATGACAGGTCAGAAAATAGAGAGCAGGGAAATTGGCAGAACAGAGATGGGTATAGAAATGATCGCATTGGTGTATATGTGTGCCCAGGTAATAGAGACCAGGCAAGTGGTAGTTCTAGTGGGTCTAAGCTGGATGACATGATGGCTAAGGTGCTTTCAAGAAGTTGAGTGAACATATGCAGGGGTAAAAGAGATTAGAGGTGATTTATCCAGTATGAGTCAATTGGTAGATTCTCACACCACCTCCATAAAGCAAATAGAGCAGCAGTTGGGCAACTTTTAACATCATTGAACCAGAGAAAGAATGGGTCACTACCAAGTGATAATATTCAAAATCCTAAGAAGGACGTGCATTGCATGGCTATCTCCACCAGGAGTGGTAAGATTCTTAATGACCCAATTTCTATAGGTACTATGCATGAACAGGTGTTGGAGCGAAATGAAAGAGAGGAGGCCAAAGCTGAACAAGTAAATGACTCGGAGGATTCTCAACCAATAGCAAAACAAGCGACAGCAACGGAGAAAGGGGTGGAGAGAACTATGCCTTTACAACAGATCCCAAAACCACCTCCTCCTTTTCCTCAAAGTCTTAAAAAGAAAGTCAAGGATGGGAAATTCACTAAATTCATCACCATGCTAAGACAACTATCAGTGAATATCCCACTAGTGGAAGCACTAGAGCAGATGCCAGGATAGGCCAAGTTTATGAAGGACTTGGTCACAAAGAAAAAGAGTTGTAGGTATTGATTTGACTGACAATTCATCACTGAAGTGCTATTGCTACCAGGTCTCTGGTACAGAAGAAGGAGGATCCGGGTGCATTCACCATACCGTGCACCATCGGATCAATCAAATTTGCAAAGGCCTTGTGTGATTTATGGGCCAGTATAAACTTGATGACGCTGGCCATATACAAGCAACTGGGGTTTGGAGTTCCTAAACCCACATCAATGAGGTTGATGATGGCAGATAGGTCTGTGAAGAGACATGTAGGCATCTTATGTGATGTGCTGTTAAAGGTGGACTTTTTCATCTTTTTGACAGACTTCGTGAACTTGGATTGCGAAGTGGATTTTGAGGTTCCCATCATTTTGGGAAGACCATTTCTAGCTACAGGACGAGCATTGGTAGATGTTGAGAGAAGAGAATTGAAATTCAGACTCAACAAATATGAGGTAAAGTTTGGTATTTGCAGTTCAATGAAACATCGACATGACATGAATGTGGTGTTGCGATAGAGGTTTTTGATAAAGAAGATATGGAAGCAACCATTGAAGAGTGACTGTCAGTTGAAACATTAGCAGTCGTGTTGATGAACAATGAAGCTAATTTCTGGTTTGACTATGTAGAGATCGTGAATGATTTGTAGGGAATGGGAGCACACTTTTATGCCCCAAATAAACTAGACTTGGATTTGAAAAATAGGCCAAGTCCTTAAGAAAAACATCTATTGAGGAGCCACCTGTGCTGGAACTGAAACATTTACCGAGTCACCTGAGGTATGTATTTTTGGGCACTAACAACACTGTAGTTGTGATTTTGGCTCGAGATTTGAATGATGAGCAGGTTCAAGCTGTGATCAAAGTGTTGATAAGGTACAAAAGGGCTATTGGGTGGATCATTGCTGGCATCATCAGGATACCTCCAGGTATATGCACCAATAAGATCCAATATGAAGAGGACTGCAGCCCAAGCATTGAACCCCAGCGGAGGCTGAACCCACTTATGCAAGAGGTGGTCAAAAAGAAGATCATCAAGTGGTTAGATGTTGGGGTGGTGTACCCCATTTCTGACAGTCACTGGGTCAGCCCAGTGTAATGTGTGCCCAATAAAGGTGGTATGACTGTGGTTGTGAATGTAAAGAATGAGTTGGTCCCACAAAGAGCAGTCACTGGATGGCGAGTGTGCATGGACTACAGGATGCTGAACAAGTGGACCTTGAAGGATCACTTCCCAATGCTATTTATAGAACAGATGCTTGACAGGTTGGCTGGAAAAGGGTGGTACTGTTTCTTAGATGGATACTCAAGCTACAACCAGATATAAATTGCTGCTGAAGATCAGGAAAATACCACATTTACATGTCCTTATGGCACCTTTGCGTTTAAACGCATGCCATTTGGATTATGTAATGCACCAGCAACTTTCCAGAGGTGTATGATGTCAATCTTCTCGGACATGGTGGAGGACACTCTGGAGGTATTCATGGATGACTTTTCAGTGGTAGGTGGTATCTTTGATGACTGTTTGTTTAATCTTAGCAGAGCCTTATAGAGATGCGATGAGGTCAATCTAGTGCTGAATTGGGAGAAGTTCCATTTCATGGTGAAGGAACGCACATTCCTTGGTCACAAGGTGTCACAAAAGGGAATAGAGGTTGACAAAGCCAAAATTGAGGTGATTGAAAAGTTGCTTCCACCTATTTGTGTGAAGGGTATTCTAAACTTCTTAGGACATGTCGGGTTTTATAGGCATTTCATCAAGGACTTCTTGAAAATTTCACACCTCTTGTGCAAGTTTTTGGAGAAGGAGGTGAAATTTTCTTTTGATGAGGCATGTCTAAGAGCATTTGAGTGCCTAAAAGAGAAGCTGATTTCTGCCCCAGTGATCATTGGCCCAGATTGGTCTGAGCCATTTGAGGTGATGTGCGATGCTTGTGGTACTGCCTTAGGAGTTGTGTTCGGGCAGAAGCGCAACAAGATGTTTTATCCAATTTACTATGCAAGTAAGTCACTAAATGGAGCACATCGAAACTACACAGTTACTGAACAAGAACTATTAGATGTGGTGTATGTGTTCGAGAAATTCAGAGCTTATTTGTTGGGTACTAGAGTGATAGTCCACACGGATCATGCAGCTCTGAGATACCTAATAGCAAAGAAATATTCCAAGCCAAGGTTGATTAGATTGGTGTTGCTACTTCAGAAGTTTGATTTTGAGGTTAATGATAGAAGATGGTGTGAAAACCAGGTGGCTGATCACCTGTCTAGGTTAGAGGCTGAGAAGAAAGAGGTATTTCCATACCTACCTTTTGTGATTGTCTTTTTTGTATATAAGGTTTTTGTGTTTAATTTGTGTTTTGACTATATTTTGTGTATGTTTGAGCTTGTGGCTCTTTGTTTTAATTTTAAATGATTTTTGGACCCTTTTGAAAAATTTAGCTCTTGTGTATTTATATGTGGCTATTCTTGTGCAAATTTGAGTGTCGGTTGTGATCAATATCGATGACTTGAATAGTGCTCTCAATCGAACAAAAATGAATGTGCAGCTACGATAAGGCCAAATGAAGTTGCACAGGCAATATGGGAACTTTTTGCATCTCGTTGTGACTAGCCAACTATCGAATTAAGTCTCTTATGATGAACATTGCACACTAAAAAAAGTGTGGAGTCTTTTTGATATTGGTGCAAATGCCATGTGTGAGGAGCTTACCGTGAACCTTGTGTGATGACACCTAGAATTTGCCCTGTTGGACCGTTTGACTAAGTGATGCAAACTCTTGAAATGATCTTAGGCAATAATTTTAAAGAGTGAAAGAATTTGACATTATACCTCTTTTGTGGCCTACCTTGTGAATGTGTGAACTTTGCTTGAACACCTTTTGAGCCTTAGCCTTTCCTTGGAAGAAACGTGATGAAATTGTGACATTTCTTTATTCCTTAACCCATAATCCTCATGAAGTGTGGTTTGTTTGAATAGCCAACTTAGGCCAAAAGCCTATGTTGGGGGTGTGGTGAAAGGAGAAGGTAAATCAAGAAGTGCAAAGAAAGTCCCCTTTGATCCATGGTTATGAAAAAAAAGGAACCCCTTCATACAAAAAAAAGGGAGAAATAAAGAAAACAAGAATGAAAAAGTTTTGAAATAAGGGTGACTTTTGAGCATGAATGAAATTGTTGAAAAAAAGGGCAAAAATTGTTGTTCATACCACATTTCATGAGGATAGCAGCCACTGAGCCTAAATGACCATACCTTTACACTCAACCCCGTTACAAGCCTTAAAAAGACCTTTTAGATCTTGAGTGAGCTGAAATAAGTGTTGGTTGGAAAATAAGGGCAAACCTATGGGTGGAGTCATGCATGTGTCCATCTTTGTGAGTGTGAGAGTTGTTTGTGATTCCGGAGCTATAAAGTGTTGAACATTGTTTGTGAATATGGAATCATTCTTTGTGTGAGGGAATTTGAGTACCTTTGTTGAGCTTGAACTTGCATTTGAAGCAGGTATAGTGAACTTGAAAATCTTCGATAATGGTGAGTCGCAATTTGAATCGTTGAGTGCACAATTTATCCTTGCATGAGTAAGTTGAGTCTTGTTGTGTGCATTCATGATTGAGTCTTATGTAGCACTACTTGAGACATCCTTTTTGAACTGCTGAACTTGAGGACAAGAAAAAGTTAAAGTTGGAGGTGTTGATGAGTCCGAGATTTGGACTTATTTAGGGCATTAGTTGTATAGATCTAGTGTCCTCAAATGCTTATTTTGTGCCAATAACTGATGTAAACTCCTTGATTTCCAGGTATTTGGATTGAGGAGCAAAGCAAGGACACTAATTTGCAAAAAGGAACGAACCGAGCTGAAACAAGGAAGAAAAGAGAGCATGGTGATCGCCAAGTTCATTTGGCGAGTCGCCGAGTGGCCATTTGACCGCCTAAAGTTCAAGTGTTCCAAGCCCTGAAGGAGAAAATCAAGTTGGCAAGAAAAAGAAGCAGTCGGCGGATCACCGAGTGGTTCCGAAATACAGAGTTAGATCTCCCAAAGTTAAAGACTTGGAGGATACGGAAGGCCAAGGAAAAAAGGCGATGGAATTGAACAAAGGGCGGATTGCCGAGTTGATCGGTGATCCCGACTTACTGCACCGAATGGCCATTCACAACAAATTTTTGGACACTATAAATACATTTTTGAACATTTAGTTTAGTATCAAATTATCATATTACAATTATTTGAAATCTTTTTATCAATTTTTTTAGTTTTGAACTCTCAGTATTGAGACAAGTTATCCTTAGCTTTGAAGAATTGCAGTTTTTCACTTTTGAGAAATTGGAAGTGGGTCTTTGAGATTTTTCAATTTGGACCATTGTAAGGACAAAATTAATCTTACCCAGTTAATGGAAACTCAATTTGGTATTTTTATATTTTTATGATGTCTAGTTAAAACCACAAATTCTTGGGGTGTGATGATGGGATGATTTAGTTTTTTGGTATTGCTAATTGTTAGTCTAAATGCTATTTAGAAGTGATTTCAATTATTAATTGTGCTTTACTTTAAAGAATTGTAGTTGCAAATGCAGTTCTACCTTCGTGTTCTTGGCTTGCTCTCGAGAGAGGTTTTAAAACTAAGATTATTGATTGATGGTCTGTGGGTATTGAGTTGTCATGGGTTCATCTCGAGAGAGTGAATCTTAAGCCCCTTTCAACACATTCAGCTCAAGTGAGTGAATAGAGTAAAGCGTAGGTTGTTCTTATTTTGCATTCTTGTTGATGTTCGAGAGAAATCAACTTGATTCGGAGTAAATTGTTGGAGAGAATGTTTACCTCGTCTATAGTGTAGCTTATTCACTAATATACAACTATTTCCTAACAGTTGCAATTACCCATTTTTCTACATTAGCCTATAATCGAATCACATCCCAAGAACCCGTCTCATTATTGTTATTTCATGTTATTTGTTGCTGTTGTAGTTGATAATTTCAAACCAAAACCCCCTTATTTGACATTCGTGTCACCCCCTCATTTGAATTATGTTTTTGTTCGATAATATCTATTCCTATGACTGACTTGATCATATTCATACTTTTCTATGGAATCTTAAACACGTACCACTCCATGTGGGATTCGACCCTAACTCATTTAGTTGGGTTATATACTGACTAACGATCGATGACACTTAGAATTGGATGAAGTATCTTTGAAACGTTATTAATCAATGGTCAGCGAATTCAAAGCATACTTGGGTGTTCTATAAGAAGTGAAGATTATGGAGGAATTTAAACTTGATGAAGTCTGAGTAATCAAGTAAACTGCGTCGCACCGCGATGCTAAATTGTTCGCTTCTTAGGAGGCAACCCAAGATTGTCATTGTAATAGGTACTTTCCCTTTTTCTCATTTTTCTTTGTTTTGAAAGAGTCACTGTGTGTTGATGCGTGCAGGAAGGTTTTGGACTAACAGTTGCAAGAACTGGGTGTAGACAACTCTTCACGAGCAACTTCACCGCCCGTCATCCTCAGTAGCAGCCAACTGAGGTTATTGGAAATTGCCATCATCCTCAAACCTTAGTTCTATTGTCAAGGCATCAAAGTGTGGTTCATTATTTCTCTATGTAGGTGATGGTTACCGTGACCAATGATACTGACCTACGGTATGAGTGTCTACGATCTTCGATAATATAGTAACCTAACCAAAGGTTGGGGTCGTGTCCCAAGGGAGCGGTTTAAGAATTAATAACCAATTAGAATTTCATTCAAGTTATTCATAGTTAAAGACATTTGCGATAAAACACATTGTAAATTAAAGGGGGTGACACAAAAGTGTCAAACATCAAAAAGGGGTTTTGTAACAAGTATTAAAACAGCAAAATAAACAAGAAAATCAAGTATGGAGAAAGGTTCTTGGGATGTGATTGCAATACAAGTTGAGATAAATTTTTGGGTACATGCTTTCAATAGGAAATTTGCAAAATAATAGTGACTAGGCTAAGTTTTAAATGGAAATAAGTACCCTCTCGGGAAACTTACCCCGTTTCAAATACGTTCATCTCGGACACCCATTTGCCGCATGAAGACCAACCTATGCCTTACCCCACTCAGTCTCTCGAGCTGAGTGTTATGATATGGGACTAGGGCTCACCCTCTTGAGTTGAACCTCATGTCGACCCACTCCTTAGGCCATCAGCCTAGCGGTTTTGGTTTCACAACTTCCCTCTCGGGCAAGCTAGAAACACATGGGTGGCTTTGTATTTGCAACTACAAACCCTTTAGATTAAACAACAACCACTAGGTGAAATCACCATTAAAATACATCTAACCTATCAGCAAGCACGACCCAACAAGAATATCAACCCATATTTGCTAAATCACACCCCAAGAATGGGGATTATAAGCCACACATCAAGAAATAAGAAATTAAACCTTGAATTAAGCAAACGAAGATGAATAGAGAAGACCCACTTCCAACTTGTGAAAGAAGAACTCCTTTCTTCAAGACTCCACAAAACCCTCTCCAAACTTGAGAGAAAAATATCAGCTAAAGTATGTTCCAAAGTGAAAATAATAATACTAATTGTTCCACACTCGTCTCCTTTAAGACTACAATTCTAAATAGTATTTATAGTTTTCACAGATTGTGCTGCGGAGGATTGTTCGGCGACATTAGTCGAGATCGCTGATAAACTCGGAGATCTGCCCTTTGGTCAGCTCATCGCCTTCAATGTCTTGCCTTTAGCATCCTCGCATTCTGGATCATTGGGCGGTACAACACTGCTTCGCAAAACTTATGGCGACTCGCCGACTGCTCCTTTCCTCGCCTTTTGATCCACTTCCTTCAAGGCTTCGCGTACTGGAACGAAGGGCGATTCATGTCGTTTCGGCGACTCGCCAAGTTAAACTCGGCGATCCGCAGGATTCCATTTCTTGTTCTTTTCAGCCCTATTTGCTCCGTTTTGCACCTAAGTGTCCATGCTTCTATTAAAACTTCAAATACCTGAAACTTCAGCATTTATTTAGGTATTGAGATAAAACAAGCATTCAAGGACACTATTTCCATTAAAATAAGCCCTAAATGAGTCCAATTTGTGGACTCATCAACACCCCCAGCTTAAACTTTTGCTTGTCCTCAAGCAAACTCAAGTTCAGCCGTTCAAAAGGGTGCCTCAAACCGTACTGCATAAGACTAAATCATGATTGCACACAACAAGACTCAGTTTAGTTATGCAAGGATCAATTGCGATCTCAAAGATTCAAATTGTGACACACCATCACCAAAGATTCTCATGATCGCAATACCTGCTACTTGTGCAAGTTCAAGCTAAACAAAAGTATCTAAATGCCCTCACATAAAGAATGATTCCATATTCACACACAGATATGAGTCAATTTAAGATCAGGAATCAGATACAACGCTCACACTCAAAAAGAGGAACACAATACATGTTTTCACCCATAGGTTTGCCCTTATTTTCCAATTGACTTTCGATCCAACTTACTCAAGATCAAAAAGGTCTTTCTAAGGCTTGTAATGGGGCTGAGTGCAAAGGTATGGTCATTTAGGCTCAGTGACTTTCATCCTCGTGAGATGTGATGTTCTCAAAATATCCTCTTCCCTTCCTTTCTCAATTCTTATTCTAGTGCTCATAAGTCATCCTATTATTTGTTCTCCATGTATTGCTTCGAAACCCAGTTTCTTTTGCACTTTTATTCCATGACTTTCTTTTTCTTTCTTTTCTTTTCTCTTTTTTTTTTTTTTTTATATGGATGGTTTCCATTTTGTTTTGCAATACAATAGGTTCAGGAGACTTTATTGCACTTCTTGACTTTTCCTTTTCCTTTTCACCACACCCCCAACTTAGACTTTTGGCCTAAGTTGGCTATTCACTAAACCATAATTCAAGAGGATTATAGGTAACAGATCAAATAAGGTCTAGGGTTTATCAAGGTTCTTCCAAAAAAAGGTAAGGCTCAAAGGGTGTTCAAGAGAGTTTCACATGCTCACATGTAGGCCACAAAAAGAGGTATATGTCAAATTGGCTCACACTCTTTAAAATTGCCTAAGATCATCTCAAGAGTAAACCTTTCTAAATCAATCAGACTAACAGGGAAAATTCTAGGTTTATTCATGCAAGGTTCAAAGTAAGCTAATCACACAAGGCATCGATACTTCAGTCAAACAAGACTAGACACGTTTGCTAGCATGCAACGGTCCTCACAAGAAAATCAATTCAAAAAATGGCTAGTCACAATGAGATAAAAAGAGTGCACATATTGTCTATGTAACTTCATTTGGCCTCGTCATAGCCATGCATTTATGTTTGTTCAATTGATAGCACTATTCAAGTCATTGGTATTGATCGAAACCGAAACTTAAATTTTTGCAATAGAACAACCACTTTCAACACAAGAGGTGGCAAATTTTTTTTCGAAGGATCAAAATTGTTTATGCAATTAAAACAACAAGAGCCATAAGCTTAAGCATCCACAGAAAAGCAGTATTTAAAACACAATTAAAATAGACAGCCCAAATATATACAGAACAAAAGATAACTGTCAACACAAAAGATGTGGGCCTCACCCCACCACAAATAAAAAATGTTTGTCCTCAAATGCAAGTAAAAAAAATATACCAACAAGTAAGATAGGAAAAGACAACGTGAGAGAGGTAAGGAAAGGTCCTGTCTATGAAGTCTCTCTATCTGTCAGGGACTGAATATGGGCATCGGTGCCCGGTATATCTAGCTGGTCGTGTGTCTCAGACTCGGGAGTAGCCTCATACATACTAGCAATGCCAGATCCACTAGGAGCTGTTGTGGATGGCTCAACTAACACTGTTTGAGTTGCCGACTGCACAACCATCTCCACAAGATTTGGCAAGTCTCTGATTATGATGTCCTCTTGGCTCTTGCTCATCCCCTTATCATGCACTGCTACCTGCTCTTTGTCGGTCTCAGTCTTCCACTCTGCACGCCCTGTATCATCCTTCTGCACATCTCCAGAAGTGGTCGGGGGAATCCCATATGTTTTAGGGATATCTGTGTCATCTGATCCTCACATCAGTGCTGTGAAGTTGGTGGCCTTCAACTTTTAGGGCTGAAACCTCGGGTGTCTCCCCCTGTCTTCTCTCGCAAGCAGTGACTCTGGCAGTCAGTTCATCAACAGTGTTTCTAACAGGGGTTAGTGCAGTCAAGATGGCTCTGTCAATCATCTCTGGGATGGATCTCTCTAATCGTATCACCCTAACATCCACCGAGTAGGCTAGCCATCCCATTTTCAGGATCATGGCTTGAGTGATCCTGGAAGGCTGGGCTGATGATGAAACACATGAGGCCTGTGAGGAAGAGGAGGAAGGATCGGGTATACCTGATATCTCAGAGGCCGGAGTATGCGAAGATGTTTCTGTTGGTAATGCATCAACATCGACCTCTAGAGACATATTTGTTGGGGATTCCCTCCTCGTGTCAATCTCCTCTTATGGGAACTTAGCCTCTATACGTCGGATGTCGGTGGAGGAAGATGAGGTAACCTCAACATCCCTCGTAATGTCACGTGGTACTCCAACTCGCCGGCATAGGTCAGTGATTAGTACAGGAAATGGCAGAGACGTCTATGTATGCTTGGACCTCATCGCCATCTCCTGTGAAACCAGCAATCCTAGGTCCATCTGTCTCCTGGACATGATAGAACCAAGGCATGCCTCCTTCGGATGACGCAGAATGTACTCGTTCTGGGACGGCATGATAGTTCTGCTAACAGAAGTACCTCATAGTGTTCAAGAGTTTTAGAAGGTGACAAACATGAATGATGCCCTAAAGTGGTTTACTTAGCATGAGTGAAATTTATGGGGTCTTATTCATGCCTTAAACAAATATGCTTTTGAGCTTATTCATGAAGTGTTCCTCTTGTGTTATGATGAGTTTGGTATATGAGTTCCAAGGTTTTAAAGATGATGCTACTTTTTATTGTAGATGATGATTATGACTTATGTTCTCCAACTATCCCTATGATGATGTTTAAACTTGGAATATAGCATGATTTATAATGAAATGTCAATTTTAGCATGTTTTAAAGGTTTTTATGCATGACTATCCTACTTCGTGCATTTTTTGTACTAACACCTACTTTTCTACACTTTCCCCCAAGTGTACAGTCCGGTTCTCAAGGTGATCATCATTGTGGCTAAATCTTGAATTTGCTTATTCTCCTAGCTTGTTGGTGAGTCCTCATGGTTCGAGGATAGCTTTTTCTCAGGATGTAGTTTCCTTTATTGTATTTTACTTTTTGGACATGTTGTATGGACTAGGCCCTATTTCATTCAAGTATTGTAATAGATGGCTATAATGAGACAAGTCTAGACTTCCGCTTTCTTTTATGAAGAAAACTTTTAAAGACTTGAAATGAGTTTAACTTTTTATTGTTCTATTCTTATGTTATGATATGCTAAGTGGCTTACATGGAGCCTTTCATGGCTCTATGTTCCTTGTTACATAGAGGGGGTACCCTTGGGTCGTGACAAACTTGGTAATCAGAGCACGAGGTTCAGAATGATTCTAGGATGATGTCTCATAAGCCATGTCTAGTAGAGACTTGTTCATAATGTGAAGCGTGCCACATTTATGAATGAGAGGCTACAAGATATTTAGGAAACTTCACTTCTTCATTACTCTAAGTCGTGCCATAGAGTTATCTCTATAATATCTCTCTCCTAATCATTGCCCTATGTTCTTTAGGATATGAATAGTAGAAGGGGGAATGCTTGAAGGATGGAGGGTGACAATGTGGAACAAGGAGCTCCTTCTCAAGTTCTGGTTGATCCTTTCGTTGAGAATATCACCAATACGGAGTTAAGGTCGGTTATCCAAATATTGGCTCAAGCCGTGACAGCTCAAGTCAATAGAGAGGTTGTAGCTCTGGTGAATCCTAATGTTACATAACACATAAAAGTTCCCTTTAACTTTGTCTAATCTAACATATATACCCTACAACTTTGAGTGTACACAAACAGACATTTAAACTTGTGTAAAGTTGACCAAGTAATTACATGTGAGGAGGTAACACCTCCAGCAATATCCCATTGAAGATTATGTTCAGGAAGAATGTAATTTGGTAAAGCACCACAAAACACCATTGCTGAAGTTGCTGAAACATGTGAGTTACTTGCAAGGATTAAAGTATCACCAGGTGAACAAGTTGCCAGAATTGTTGCTAAAATCCCACAAGTTGTCCCACAAACTAAGAACCCATGATCAAACTATCATGCTCTTGTGGAATGTTTTTCAATTTTTTCATGTTTAATGAACTTAAATGTCTTAAAAATTAATTTACCAAATGTACTTATGGGTAGTATGGGGATGTGATGGAGTATTTTTGTGATTTGGAAAATGTTTTTCCTTCATTTTTTAAGGAAAATATCTTCTTCTATTTAAAATATCTTTTTTGTTATTGAATGTTTTTAGTGTCATTAGTCAACTCATATTTTGTATTATTTTCTTTAAAAATACCTTAAATAGTTGTATTTTGATAGAACTAAGATAATATTTGAGGCACAACTTAGTTATATGTTTGTTTGAAGACTTTACCAAACATAATGAAAAACACACGAAAATTTTAAAAAAAAAAAAAAAACGCAAGAAAATACAAGGTTGAAACCCTGCCTTTTGTTGGTTTGGTTTATAAATTTAAAAATCTGACACAATTGATTTGTTTTGGTATTTGAAAAATTCGAATCAACTCAGCCTAAGTACACCCCTAATCTAAAATTGAATCAACATGTAGTTTGTGAAGAACATAATAACTTTTAATTCTTTTGGTATTAATATATAGTAGCTTGCTTTGCCAAACTTCTAAAATCATTTTATTTTGAAAATGCTTTTGATGAGAAATAATTTGTGTTTGACCAATCAAATTTAAAAACTTTTGAGCAACAACTCATTAGTGTTTGACCAATCTTTGAAAAAAGTAAAATATATTTTCTCAAAAGCATTATTCAAAAAAATGTTTTTGAGAAACTATTTTTTTAGCTTTTGGAGAATATCTTTCATTACTCCCTGTAATACACTTATTATTTTCCCATAATTTGGCAAATAATTTACTTCTTAAAAATAAACTTTTAAAAAAAAAACATTTATACTCTCTCATGAACTTTGTCAAATAGAGAATAAATATGTCATAATATTTGAATGATCATAAGTTCAAGTGAACAATAAGAGTATTTCTTAACCACATATAGTCTATGGAATATTGTAGGCCAAGCCCTAAGGCTCCAAGAAACAAGAAAAGAAAGTACGTATGATAATTTATTTTGTTTAATTTATTTATTTTAGTTTGATTAATTATCAAGTTTAAAAGATTAAAAAATAATTGAATCTTGTAATGTTAAACTAAAAATATGTGTAATATATCAAAATATTTTTTGAATTGTAGACGAAAATATGACACATAGGATGTTGAATATAAAGAGTTACTCCCTCTATTTTCTATTTATTTATCTGATTTTGACTTGACACATGGTTATAAAAGTAAACATGACCTTTGAATATTGTGGTCTTAGCTAAATATATGTAGAATGTATTAAAATATTTTTTTATATAATGATCCTAACCATGTCATGTTAAAAATTAGAATTAAAGACTTGCAAACAAAATAAGTGAAAGAGACAGACATTCATTTTGAAACAGAATAAAAAGGAAATTAAGACAAATTGATTGAACAGAAGGGAGTATGCTAGCCTTTTTCTAAAACATATTAGAAAATAAAATAAGATAAACAAATTGAAACGGAGTGAATACTTTTTAGAAATCAAACATAAAAAAGATTAAAAAAATCATACAAACCATTTTTAACAAAAAAGTTGAAAATAAAAAGGAGAATTTCTTGCTTATATTTTTCTCTGATAATAGATTTGAAATAATTCCTAGATTGTTGTGAAGGTTGGAAAATGAGATAATAAGTATCAAATCGAAGAAACTAATTGATAAGTAAATTGTTGATCTAAGAAGATAGTGTGGAGCTGACTAGCAGCTGATTACAACTCAGTTAATTAATTTAACTAACTATACAGTTAGTTCTAGAAGATTCTTAGGCAGTTAGGAATTATACTGTATATATAGAACCTATGTATATGATGAAGCTTAGTTTGTTGAATATCAATGTAATCAATTTTTCAATTCTATTAAATCTAGATTCTTCCTTACTCTTAACTGACTGATTTGCATGATGAAGATCATGGAGTTTAACATGGTATCAGAGCATCACGTTGCTTAACTCTGTCCTTACATCTTCACTCTGCAATTCATCTTCTTCTCCGATCGTAATTCTAGTTTAGCAAACTCCGGCAGAAAATTGAATTGCAACAAACTGGAACTATGCCTACTATCAATGAAGTTGATAGCACTACTGGAAGTGGCGCGACTAACACTGTGATGACAATTGATCAGCATCATCCATTGTTTATTCAATCGTATGACACACCAGGTAGATCCTTAATCTCCATTAAGATGTCTGGTCCAGAAAATTATACTTTAAGGAGCAGCTCCATGCGCATTAGCTTGTTTGGCAAAAGTAAATTAGGATATGTGACCGGTAAGTATCGTATAGAGAGTTTGATGCTTCCTTACATGATTTGTGGGAAAAGTGTAACACGATAGTCCTATCATGGATCATGAATTCAATTAGCACTGAATTGATCAGTGGAATTGTGTATGCATCCAGTCCCTATAAGGTCTGGACTGATCTCCAAGAGAGATTTCATAAAGTGAATGGATCTCACATTTTCTACCTTCATAAGTTGATAGCTACCTTATCTTAAGGAGTTTCCTCGGTTTCTAGCTACTTCTCTAAAATGAGGGAACTGTGGGTTGAATTTGATGCATTAATGCCATGTCAAAGTTTCTGCTACACTGAATCGAAAAAGTACATGGAACACTTCGACTATCAGAGGCTTGATACGTCCAAACTTACATCTCAATTAAGAGATATAAATGGTTGAAGTCAATTTATAGAACTCAACGTGAGTTGAGGTCGATCCCACAAAGAATTTTTTTACAGAAATGATTTCATTGTCGCGTTTTACTCAAATGTGGTTATTATTTCCTAAAGAAACAATTATGGAAAGTAAAATGGGTTTAGTTGTGATGTTCTAGTAACTAAGATTTGTAATCGAAATCCAGATTAACAATTAACAGAGTTTTCAGTTCTCAAGTTATTTTGTTTATTAAAAGAAACAAAGATTGTGTAGCCCATAACGTTATACCTAATATTCTTCAGTAGTTGAGTTTCGGGAAATTTATCTCTACAAAATACAAACGAGTTAGATGGATCTGATACTTCTCACTCTAATCATATAATGTTCACTCAAGTCCTATCGGTCCTAGAGTGTTACTAGTTTTACCCTCGTTTACAATGGTGTCAAAGTTCTTTTCTCTCGAAAAAATAATAGATACAAGCTCACTCCAATGCGTGCACTCATCATAGCATTTTAATAATGAAAACTAGATTATAAATTGCAAACACAAATCGCCTATCACTCGTTTTACGAAATTACAATTCGACTCATGTCATAGATCCCACAATTCCAGTTATGGTATTTAGCCATTCATGATTTCACGTAAACATTCAGAAATATAAAATGAAAACATGTTTAGAATTTACTTACGAGAATAAGAAAATCAACAAGCCACTTCGATAATTCAAGAACAAGAAATCCAAACTTTGAACTTAATTCAATCTTAAAATCGAAAATAAAAACTGAAAATAATGGAAACTTGTTAGTCGTAAAAGGTCAAGATAAGATAAAAACTAAAAAATGACCTAGTTAATTCAAATAACGTGTTTTAAAAAGAGTCATACTCGAAGTAGGAATGAACTGTCGGACACTTCACGGCTGCTTAAACGACCCGTCAAGGGATTCACGGTCTGCAAAGCCCTTCTTGGTCTTCACTTGGACTCACCCAAAACAGGCTCTTCAAGACCTGTACACTGTAACATCACCACGGACACTACCATGACTCATTACAGTGACCACGGTCTGTGTAGTTGTCTGTGGTCTTCACTTGGTCAATTCTTTTTTCATTTTTTACTTGCCCATTCACTGGTTCAACTTTACAAATTGCACCACGACCCGTCATAGGTATTACGGTCCGTCAGGTCTCCTGTCGTCCTCACTTAGCATTGCCACAAGGTTCCTTCTCAAAGCCTGCTCACTGGAAATTACACCACGGACCGTTGAAGAGACCAAGGTATGTCTGGGTGTCTATGGTCTTCATTTAAAACTCCCCAAGTTTGGGTCTTAAATGCTAGCCTACTAGAAATTGTACCACAGATGTTATCACGATCCGTCTTGATCTTCACGGCCTGTAAAGGCGTCCATGATCTTCACTTGATTTGTCAGCACTCAGATTTCAGCTTGCATTTTCATCTTTTCTATCTTCTTTCCCTTCCACTTGTTTCACCTGCACAAACACTACCAAACGCATTATATCCACATAAATACACTCTATTCTAGTATCAATTCTTAGTTTTCAAGTATCAAATGTGCCAAGATTTCGTGGCACATCAACACCCTCAATTTAGAACCATTACTTGTCCTCAAGTGATGAGAAAACAATACATCCAGCCCTCACATCATTCAAACAGTTTTGCAGTTACGCAGCAGCCATCTCAAGTACAATTTGTATCCAAAACAATGAATCTACCATTCAAGGATCAATATATGACATCTCATTACTCATAGTTGATCATGCTTATACCTGTGAACTATCAGCTAACACATTCTACTCTCAAATGCAATCATTGTGTCCTCACACCAAAAAAGTTCCTCACTCATGATAATTGGGACTAAGTACTACGCTCGCACTCTCAAAGAACTTCTACCACTAACAACAAACTACCATAGGCTAGCCCTTGCTTTCTACGCTCTATCTTTCAAACACCCGGAATAGGATCACTATAGGACTTTATCGGCTTGTAACATAGGCTCAGGCTAGTGAATGGATATTTGGGTGTGTAAGTGACTAGTCCCTTGGTTTTTCAAAGTTTCATTTGCACAACTCTTATCTGAGCGATTCCCTATTTTTCTTCATTTCAGCACATCCCAGCAGCCATTATTTTCTTTTTCTTTTTCTTTTCTTCACACTTCCTTTTTTTAATATGCACTCAGCTCACTGGTTGAACCTTCTTTTTCACTTCTTCTTTCTTCTCAAATTGCAATCACCCTCAACATAGGATTTTGGCCTGAGCTGTGACATCGTATCTTCGGAGACCAAAGGATATGATATTTACTGGGTAAGAACAAAAACTGATTTTTAGTATCAAATCAGGTTCAAGTGATAAGCTTTTTATTTGGTTGTTTTATTTTTGGCTTTTTAATGGCTTAATAAAATTGGCCTATTGATCATTTCCTATCCGGTTATTCTTAGATTTAAGCAAGACTACTAAGCAAAGTTCTAGTTTCCACTTCTAGTGTTAGATTTCGAGCAAAACTCACACACACAGGGCACAAGACTACATTCTCCAGTTTCTTGGTTCACAAATTTATTGATCAGACTAGCAGTGCTCAGCATGTAAGTATCT
The DNA here is from genome assembly GCA_029582605.1 of Solanum gracilifrons. Lineage (NCBI taxonomy): Eukaryota > Viridiplantae > Streptophyta > Magnoliopsida > Solanales > Solanaceae > Solanum > Solanum gracilifrons. Next base: position 10,148 of record JAJOOH010001719.1, on the reverse strand, counting down.
AAGATGTCATCTAAAGATCCTAACAGTCAAAACTCAGATTAAGGTAATCATTACACACAGACTAGTTTCTGCACAACTCAACACACCAACACAAACACAGGACCATAATAGTTTTCATAGTAAACACAGAGTCAACCTCCATTCATTCTAACAGCTAGAATGACAGGTTCCTCACCACCCCCTCTCCAAACAAAAATACTTTTCCCTCAAAGTCAATAAAGAAAAACCAAACAGGGCTATGAGGAGGGGTCATACCTGCGGCGCTCTAGGCGCCAGTAGTCGAATCAGCGTCGACACCCTTATCAACAGGTGCACTCTTAGAAACCAACGTAGGATCAGGCTGGCTACCGCCCACTAGGACAGGTGCTCCCCTACCAGAAGCTCCAGCTAACACTGTATCTCGTTGTTATTATTCAAGGGATTCTTGTTCTCTAGATTCCTTCCTTGATGCACTGTGGGCATTCTTGTGTTGCCTTCTTTCCTCTCCGGACAGGTCAGTCTGTAGCTCATCATCAGATTCTCCAGCTTTTTTATTTCTCTTGCCGAATTTTCTTTTAGGGAATTCCTCCCAGATATCGTCAAGAGACTCAGTAGTAGGCTGTTCATCGAATATCTTCATTAATGAGTCTGACATGACTGGAGTGGGCACCTGTATCAGATTTTTAGCCAGTTTAGCAACTTGGGCTCGGATTTCGACCAACTGCTTCTTGAACTATTCATTATTGCCTTATCTGGCAGCCTGCAATTGTGTTTGGACATGGACTTCCAAACCATCCATCTTGTTCTTCAAAATAGCAAGCTCCTTCTGTATTTCATATTTTATACTCTTCTCAACGGCTAACACATCAGGTTGTATGAGCTGAGGCATCTGGTTGACAATTTGATAGACCAAAGTCCTGGTCTATCGTTGCTCTGCAACCAACCTTTCAAGGAAAGAAGTGGGAAGAGTGATATAAATACCTGTATCCTGGGAGTCTGTAGCTGGTGACGATGATGGTGCCCTCAAAGCTGGTTGTGAAGGATCACCCTGCTCAGTTTGGCCTGTAACCTGTGGGATTACTACTTAAGCATGAGGTACTACCGCTAATGGTCCCACAGCTACTGATTTTCTCCCAAAAAGAGCATTGTTGCCATCCTAGATTTTGGAAGCTACAGTTATCTTGGATGCCTCAACCGATTTATCCACCAACTTAATTGGAGGAACGTTCACCTGCAAACAAAGTTTCCCTATTAGATAGGGAAACGACAAACTTGCTCGCTCATTCAATGCTCTTTCTTGCATCTCCGTGGCAATGATCCGACCTCCATTCACAAGGTAACCGACCATCAGGAACGCAACCAATGATGTTAATGATGGAGACAGTGTATTATCATTTGTTGTGGGTCGTAGCTGAGCTCGAACTATTGACCACCAGTCCTTGGCCGGAAAGGTGAGGGATGCCTTTGTAATTGGCATATGTGGATCAGACACCCATGCTACTACCTCTCTTTTTGTGTTAATGTAACAGGCAATCCAATGCATGATGTGCTCTGGCGAAATAGGATTCTCCATCTCCGATTCACTCGTGACAACGTGGTGTTTGCCCTCAAATAGTCCTACAGAAGTTGGTGTCACATACTCAGGGACATATAGCATCCTATTAATAGTTTCCTCAGGGATGTTCACAATCTTACCCCGTACATTGATTGTATCTGAATGAGCCAATATGGGTGAAAGTTTCTTCTGTGCTCGCTTTGTTGTTTCAATTTCATTAGCAATGTTCATTAGGGTGGCGGCGTAACTAGCATAGAACTCTTAAGGTAGATGGACGGTGTTTTCCCAAGGAGCATTGTTCATCCATTCAAATTGATGAATCAGAAATAGTTTGTAAATCTCTAGAAATGCCCAGATGTCTGCCATCACTACTCTAATCTCAGGCATGAGTGGTCTCTTTCTAAATCCCCCTGACTTGTTCACAATTCCCCTTTCGAAGACTCCTCATAACTGTTCACTATCCACATATATCTGAAATAATCAATCAGTTGTTGTCTCACTACTGGGTCAAATTCATGGAGGTGAACATACTGAACCGTTGTATCATCTAGAGTTACTTTATCATCTCCTTCTGCTGCACCCATCTCTGTCTGAGCTCCAGTTTTCGCTTGTGGTCCTACTGCGGATGGAGACATGGTTGCATCTTCTTGAGAGCCGCTTTCAGACTCTGCACTGCCTCCCGAACTATCATCTGACTGGCTTCCTGAACCAACATTCGATTTACTTCCCAATTCCGCCCTGCTACTGAAATTACTACCTCCATCTTCAGACTGGGGAGGAGTGTGCTGGAGAATTTTCCTCCTTGTTTGTGCTCTAGTAGCCCGAGGTGAGTGATCCTCAATGGTGGTATTTATTTGCACCTCGGAACTACTAGACTCGGGGAGGTTGAATTCTTTCTTCAGGGAGCCATAGTCATTGAGATTTAAAAAAGTCATTAGTTACGCAAATCAATAAAATGACACACTAACGGGTACTCAAACATCCCCTGTGTAAGTACAATGTGACGCCTGATGTGCCACAAAATCTTGGCACATTTGATGCTTGAAAACTAAGGATTAGTACTAGAATCGAATGTATTTATGAAGATATAATGTGTTTGGTAGTGTTTTTACAGGTGAAACAAATGAGAGTGAAAGAGGATAGCAAAGATGAAAATTCAGTGAAATTGGAAGTGAAGACCACAGAAGACTTCACGAGTCATGATCCTCACAATGGCCCGTGATGCATGTCGTGGTGTAGAGATAGTGAAGGAGCTTTTGAAAGTTTAAGAGAGAAGTTACCAAGTGAATACCACGGATGGCTTCACGAGCCGTGATCCTCACAACGACCCGTAGTGCATGTCGTGGTAATGAACCAATGAAGGGGCAATGAAAAGTTGCAAATTGATCGTGGCCAAGTTAAGACCACGAACACCTATATGGGTTACATGTTTTTACAGGTGAAACAAATGAGAGTGAAAGAGGATAGCAAAGATGAAAATTCAGTGAAATTGGAAGTGAAGACCACAGAAGACTTCACGAGTCATGATCCCCACAATGGCCCGTGATGCATGTCGTGGTGTAGAGATAGTGAAGGAGCTTTTGAAAGTTTAAGAGAGAAGTTACCAAGTGAATACCACGGATGGCTTCACGAGCCGTGATCCTCACAACGACCCGTGGTGCATGTCGTGGTAATGAACCAATGAAGGGGCAATGAAAAGTTGCAAATTGATCGTGGCCATGTTAAGACCACGAACACCTATATGGGTTGCAGTCATCGTCATGATACGTAGTGTTGATCGTAAAGTGGATCCAGTGTTTAAATGGTGAAAAGTTGAAATGTAGTTTCGACCAAGTGAAGACCACGGAAGGCCTCATGGACTGTGGTCCGCATTACGGTCCGTCGTGGCGATCGTGAAGACTTTCCAGTGTCAAGTGTTGAAGAACCACTTTTGGGGAGTTCCAAGGGAAGACCACGAAGGGCTTAACGGACCGTGAAGCCCTTAACGAGTCATGGAAGTGGCCTTGAAAGGGCTCGATAGTTCAGTCCTACTTCGAGTAGGACTCTTTTTAAAACACTTATTTGAATTATTTAGGTCATTTTTTATGTTTTATCTTATCTTTCATGGAAAGATGAACAAGTTTCCAGTATTCATAGCTTTTGGTTTTGATTTTGGATGGAATTAAGTTTGATTTCGATTTTGGATCCTTGAAATATCAAAGTGGTTGTTATTGCTTATTCTTGTAAGTACTTTATAACATGTTTTCATTCTATATTTATAAATATTTACGTGAAATTATGATTATCTAAACACCACAACTAGGGTTGTGAGATCCATGACGGAATTCTAATTGTGATTTTGTAAGACGAGTGAAAGGCAATTTGTGGTTACAAACTATAGTTTAGTTTTCGTTATTCATGTATCATGATAAATGCACGCATTAGGATGAGCATTTATCTTTCATTTGTTCGAGAGAAAAATGATATTTAGGAAAAAGCTAAACTAATCTAACTAAATGGAGTCAAAGTTCGAGTTCGAGAGAAAAGAATCTTAACACCATTATAGGCGAAGGAAAATCGTGTAACACTCTGGGACCGAGAGGATATGAGTAAAAATTATCTGAGTAGACTGAGAAATGTCAGATATAGTTAACTCACATGTAATTTGTAGATGTAAGTTTCCTAAAACTCAATTATGGAAGAACATTAGATACAACATTATGGGGAACACAATCCTAGTTTTAGTTAATTATTGAAACAATTTTGAAACTGATATCTTATTAATTGTTGAATTAGACTTTAGTTTGCAACTTTGGTTACAAAAGCGTTAACGCTAAAACCAATTTTACTTTATGCATTTTCTTATTTAGGAAATATAACAAAATTAGAGTAAAACGCGACAGTGAAATCATTTCTGTAAAGAAATTCTCTGTGGGATCGACCTCAACTCACGTTGAGTTCTGTAAATTGAATTCGGCCATTTATATCTCTTAATTAAGGTGTAAGTTTGGACGTATCAAATTTTGGCGCCTCTGCTGGGGAATTTCATTTCAGAAGTGTTTTACTTGCTTTTAATCTAAGTGTAGTTAGATTTCCTAATTTTACGTCTTGTTCTTTGCATGTGTCTCTTTCAGGTGAGTTCGACTGTGTATGCCAAATACTAGAAGTAAAGGAGCCCCATTAGTCTCATACCACCCAAAACTCAGGAAGACAATTCGAAAAATGGTGAATGCACAAGAACATGAGGCACAAAGATTGAGATTTGGATTGGAAGTTGAAACCATCGCAACACCAGTTCAGCCTAATGGTGTGAACAATCAACCTAGGGCAGTGGACAAGAATATAGCAGTGAATGGAATCATTCCTCCCCACCGCCAACCAATAGCTCAAAGGGAGAGCACAACATCTAACTCACATGATGTATGAAGAGAATGACTTAGACTTGGATGAAGCTGGAGCCACGGAAGTAATAGTGTTACCTGCACTACCTGCAGGTGTAAAATTCACAATCACCAGCACTATGATTCAACTGCTGAATCTGAAAGGTATGTTCAAGGGTTCAGCTGGTGATGATACTAATCATCATTTGATTAACTTTGTGGCGATTTGCAAATCGCAAGAGATTCCTGGTGTAAGCTAAACAACGATAAGGTTGAGGCGACCAACTGGTTGAATGAGATGTCGGTTGACTTAATCAGGACTTGGACTGAGTTAAAGGAGGCTTTTATAGAGCTATTTTCTGGAATCAAAGTATCTGCGGATGAAAGACGAGATCATTGCCCATAAGCAGCTACTAGGAGAAGCAATGGTTGACACTTGGTGGAGATTCAGCCAAAAGCTGAAAAAGTGCCCGAACTATGGTCTCACTAAGAGGCATTTAAAATAGGCTCTCTATAGATCTTTGAACTATGTAACTAAACCTGTTGTTGATGCAGTGTGTGGGGGATCATTTATGAAGAAACCATTTTCAGAGAGCATGCAACTAAGGGACGAAGTGTCAAAGAATAACAGGGCATGGTACATCAGGGATGCAGAAGTAGGAGATTTGTTGGCTAAACAAAGGAAGCGAGAAGAAGAAAGAGATCAGGATATGGCACACATGAGGACCCAAATAGATCTACTCACGAAGCATATTGTCTCCAAGTCTGAAGAGGTAAATGTGGTGAGCCAACCAAACAAGTTTGAAGATCAGGACATTGATCTAGATGAGGAGGCAAATTACCTAGTAAACCAAGGAGGTTTCCAGAATTACAACTCGGGCAACACGGTTACAATTTTGGAAATGCTAGTCGGAACTTCTCAAGGGAAGGACAATATGATAGGCCAGCAAAATAGAGAGCATGGAAACAGGAAGAATAGAGATGGGTATAGAAATGACCGCAGTGGTGTATATGTGCCCCCAGGTAATAGAGACCGAGAAAGTGGTAGTTCCAGCGGGTCTAAGCTGGAAGACATGTTTGCCAAGGTGCTCCAAAAGGTTGAATCAACGGATGTAGGGATAAAGGAGATGAAAGGTGAATTCTCCAGTATGAGTCAGCTGGTAGACTTTCACACCACTTCCATCAAGGAAATCGAGCAGCAGTTGGGGCAACTTTCAGCCTCATTAAATTAGACGAAAAATGGGTCACTACCAAGTGACACAATCCAAAATCCCAAAAATGATGGACATTTCATGGCTCTCACCACCAGGAGTGGTAAGATCCTTACTGACCCTATTTCTACAAGTACTAAACATGAGCAAGTGTTGGAGCAAGTGTTGGAGCAAGCTGGAAGAGAGGAGGATGAAGCTGAGCAAGTAGATGACTTGGAGGATACTCAACCAATAGCTATACTAGCAGGAGCTAAAGAAAAATTGAGGGAAACTTGTCGTTACAGCAAATCCCAAGACCACCTCCTCTTTTCCCTCAAAGGCTTAAAAAGAAAGCCGAAGATGTGAAGTTTGCAAAGTTCATCACCATGCTGCGACAGTTGTCAGCCAACATCCCATTGATGGAAGCCCTTGAGCAGATGGCAGGATATGCCAAGTTCATGAAGGACTTGGTCACAAAGAAAAGAGTTGTAAGTATTGATTTAACTAGCAATGTTCATCACTGCAGTGCTATTGCTACCAGGTTTATGGTACAGAAGAAGGTAGATCTAGGTGTATTTACCATACCGTGCACTATCGGATCAATTGAATTTGCAAAGGCCTTGTGTGATCTTGGATTGTCGATGGCCATCTATAAGCAACTGGGGCTAGGATTTCCAAAACCCACAGCCAAGAGGTTGATGATGGAAGATAGGTTAGTGAAGTGACTTGTAGGAATTCTATGTGATGTGCTCGTGAAGGTGGACATATTAATCTTTCTGACAGACTTCGTGATCTTGGATTGCGAAGTGGATTTTGATGTTCCCATTATTTTGGGAAGACCATTTCTGGCCACAGGACGAGCATTAGTAGATGTTGAACGAGGAGAACTGAAATTCAGACTCAACAATGAAGAGGTAAAGTTTAATATTTGAATGTCCATAAAGCACCACATGATATGACTGTGGTCTCTGCAATAGCGGTCTTTGATGAAGAACAAATGGGAGCATCAATTGAAGAGAGGATGGTTGTTGAAACCTTAGCTGCAGTACTGAAGAACTTTGAAGCTGACTTCAGGTCTGATTATGTAGAGACAGTAAATGCGTTGCAAGGTATGGGAGCACATTGTTATGCTCTAAAGAAGTTGGACCTGGATCTGAAAAATAGGCCAAGTCCTCCAGCAAAACCATCCATTGTGGTGCCACATGTGCTGGAGCTGAAATAGTTGCCTAGTCACCTGAGGTATGTATTTTTAGGAACTAACAACACTTTACCAGTGATTTTAGCTGTAGATTTGAATGATGAACAGGTCAAAGCTGTGATCAAGGTGTTGATTAGGTACAAGAGGGCCATTGGGTGGACTATTGCTGACATCATTAGGATACCTCTACGTATATGCACCCATAAAATTCAACTTGAGGAGGACTGCAGCCCAAGCATTAAACATTAGCGGAGGCTAAACCCACTATGCAAGAGGTGGTCGAAAAGGAGATCATCAAGTGGTTGGATGCTGGGGTGGTATACAATATTTCTGATAGCCACTGGGTCAGTCCGGTGCAATGTGTGCCCCAAAAGGGAGGTATGACTGTGGTTGCAAACGCCAAAAATGAGTTGGTCCCGCAGAGGCCAGTCACTGGATGGCGAGTGTGCATGGATTATAGGAAGCTGAACAAGTGGACATTGAAGGATCATTTCCCAATGTCTTTCATGGACCAGATGCTTGACAGGTTGGCTGGCAAAGGGTGGTATTGCTTTTTGGATAAATACTCTAGCTACAACCAGATATCAATTGCTCATGAAGATCAGGAAAATACCACCTTTACATGTCCTTATGGGACCTTTGCATTTAAACCCATGTTGTTTGGACTATATAATGCACCAACAACTTTCAAGAGGTGTATGATTTCTATCTTTTCAGACATGGTGAAGGATACTCTAGAAGTCTTCATGGATGACTTCTCAGTGGTAGGTGTTACCCTTAATGATTCTTTGTTAAATCTTAGCAGGGCCCTACAGAGATGCAAGGAGGCCAACCTAGTGTTGAACTGGGAGAAGTGCCATTTCATGGTCAAGGAAGGCATAGTCCTTGGGCATAAAGTGTCAAAAAAGGGGATAGAGGTCGACAAGGCCAAAATTGAGGTGATTGAAAAGTTGCCTCCACCTATTTGTGTGAAGGGTGTTTGGAGCTTCTTAGGACATAAAGGATTTTATAGGCGTTTCATCAAGGATTTCTCCAAAATTGCACACCCCATGTGCAAGCTTTTGGAGAAGAAGGTGAAATTCATTTTTGATGAGGCATGTCTTAGAGCCTTTGAATGCCTAAAGGAGAAGTTGATTTCTTCCCCCGTGATCATTGGCCTAGATCAGAGCCATTTGAGGTGATGTGTAATGCAAGCGGTACTGCTTTAGGAGTAGTGTTGGGCCAAAAGCGCAACAAGATGTTTCATCCGATTTACTATGCTAGTAAGTCACTGAATGGAGCACAGCGAAACTACACAGTTACTAAACAGGAACTACTGGTTGTAGTGTATGCATTTGAGAAGTTCAGAGCTTATTTGTTGGGCACTAGAGTGATAGTCCATACAGACCATACAGCTCTAAGATACTTCATGGCAAAGAAGGATGACAAACCAAGGTTGATCAGATGGGTGTTACTTCTTCAGGAGTTTGACTTTGAGGTTTAGGATAGGAAAGGTTGTGAGAACCAAGTAGTTGATCACCTATCAAGGTTGGAGGCTGAAAAAAATGAGGAACTCGAGCTTGAAATAAATAATTCGTTCCCGGATGAGTAGGTATTAGCCGCTACTCTTAATCTTATTCCGTGGTTTGCTGATTTTGCTAACTATCTTGTTAGTGATTTGATGCCTGAGGGGCTAACTTATCAATAAAGGAAGAGGTTCCTGCATGATGTGGGTAAGTATTTTTGGGATGAACCTTATCTGTATATGGTGTGTGCTAACAACATCATCAGGTGATGTGTTTTTGAAGCTGAGATATTGCATATTCTAGAAGCCTATCACTCCTCTCCGATAGGTGGTCATCATGGAGGTGCTCAGACAGCTCATAAGATACTTCAGTGTGGGTACTACTGGCCCCTAATTCATCAGGATGCGATGGATATAGTGAGGAGTTGTGATGTGTGCCAGCGACAAGGAGCCATTTCTCGGCGCCATGAGTTACTCATGACACCTATTATAGAAGTGGAGTTGTTTAATGTGTGGGGAATCGACTTCATGGGCCCATTTGTGAGCTCCTATGGGAAGAAATACATACTGGTTGCAGTGGACTATGTGTCCAAATGGGTTGAGGCAATTTATTTGCCTGAGAATGATGGTAAAACTATTGCTAGTTTTCTGAAAAAGAATATCTTCTCAAGGTTCGGCACACCCAGAGCTATCATCAGTGATGGTGGTTCTCATTTCTGCAATAAGGTGTTCATTTCTCTTCTGGCTAAATATGGAGTCAAACAACACAAGGTAGCAACACCTTATCACCCATAGACCAGCGGCTAAGTGGAGGTCTCCAACCGAGAATTTAATGAAATTCTGGCTAAAACGGTAAATGCCAACAGGCCAGATTGGGCACGGAAGTTAGAAGATGCTCTATGGGCATATCGGACTTCTTTCAAGATGCCTATTGGTAAGTCTCCATATCAATTGGTGTTTGGAAAGGCATGTCATTTGCCGGTTGAGCTTGAGCATAAAGCACTTTGGGCTTTGAAGAAGCTGAACCTTAGTGTCACGACCTGAGTCTAGACCCCGAATGCGACACAGCGTACTTGACCCCGAAGGGGTCTTATACAAGTCTCTTAGCATTCTTGAACATAAGATCATAGGAAAAATAAAGGGGAATTTTTTCATAATACATTTTTTCTTTGGGTATTAACCTTATTATTTCTTTTATGTTTTCCAACATGTATTCTATGTTTTCTATGTCGTGGGTTTGTTGAAATGCTTCTACATTTTCTTTCATTAGATTACATAATAAAGTAATATCTGTGATAGTTTCATGCCAATATTGTAAATATTCTTGGTTTATCATTAATCTGAATATTGGATTTCTAAATCA